>CAJQZJ010005020.1:10062722-10073918 GCA_907164525.1 Lophiomys imhausi
ACACACACACACACACACACACACACACACACACACACACACACACACACACGTAAAGTTTATCGAACTGTCCACTGAAACGAACCAAGTGTCATTTTACCATATGAGTTAATGGTACCAGTTGTAGCTGACTTCAGATATTGTCATCTCATCATGTTTCATTGACATTTTTATTTAAGCCGCTGACTTACATTTGCATTCATTTCATTTAAACTAAACTCCCATTTTTGATAATAATTGCAAGGAATTTGAGTCATATAGGTTTAATTTTAATTCAGTTCTGCACCAAGCATGTCACTTGACCATGCACTAACCCTCTAGAGACCAGTACCCTGAGCTTGTCCTCTCTGAGGAATGATCTAGCAAAACTCGTTCTTGAGCAACTTCTTTCCCAGGTCCTCTCTGTCCTTTCTGCTCTTTTTTTCCATGTTAAAGGAGTTGATGGAGGCTAGGGTTAGGGTTGAAGAGCATTAGGGTGGTTAGGGTTAGAAGACCTATTTCAGAAAAAAATTTTCATGTCCTAACTGATATTTTAATTCATATTATCTTATATACTAATTCTATGTCCTTATGGCAAATCACCTGCAAACTCCTAGCCCTAATTTCCTCAACTGCAAGATGAAATTAACTATAGAGTGTATTTCTTGGATTTATTTTTTATGTTTAAAATATAAAATGCATATACACCACTTACCATGGAGCCAGTTTAAGAACAGCCACGTAGTAAAGAACAGTAGCCACTCTTTTTACTTTCTCTTTTGTTTATATTTGATGATAGAGCAACCTAGTGAAGGGTGTCCGGGAGGAGGATGGATTATTTCAGGAGAGTTGGCAAGACATGGACACACATAGCAAGATTGTAGAGGGTAATAAATGCCAGACTAAGGGAGAGGAGAGATGGAAAACTTCAAACACTGGAAGATCATTCTGAATGTGCTATTATCAGGCCATTCTTTCTGGAATTAAAGCCCTCATGTTAGAAAATGCATGAACAGTTTGGTACCTCAGTCAGATTCTCATAGGTTTTGCCTTCTCATTTCCTCAGGTTGCATATTCCCAGAAGGAAGAAGGGGGTAGAAAGGGAAGGAGGAATTTAGGAGAGATGGGGCACCCCTGATGATCCCAGACCAAGGAGGCCATATCAACACTTGTTGTTGTTCAGGAAGTGAGCTGTACCCCTGATTTAACATGACTGCTGCTGAAAGTCCCTGGAGCCTGGCCAGCCTGTATCTTTCCTGGGGTTCTTATTTTGCAAACTGTTTGCAAATAGAAGGAATGTTGCCAATTCACTGGGGCATAGAATCCAGCAGGGGTGATGGCGGTAATAACACTAACTGGCTGGGCACTGATGCCATCAGGGAACCTGAGGTGGCTGATGTCTGTTTATTTTAATAAGAATCCCTAGCCCTAATGGCCTGAAGGTATAGGTTGGGACAGCCAGCCATCCTCCTCCTGGGCCAGCATCTGTTCCTTGGATTAAAGGAAAATCTGCCTGCTCCCTTGCAGAAGTAAAGACTCTTTTGTTAGTTCTGAGCAAATGTGTCCCTCACCTATGTCAGCCTCTTTTGACATGGCTAAAAAGAGGTAAAGATGGGCAGGGCCATGAAAGAAAGTGACAGAAGTGTGAGCTTTTCCAGAACTGTGCTTTCTTCCTCAGAGAGGACTAGCTCAGGGTGCCAGGTTAGGCTGGCAAATTCAAAGGCAGACGTTCCTGCCCACACAGCAGCCTCCTGGCCGGAAGTCGGGGGTGGATCCAGATGGGAATCATATGCTTGTGCCATGTGTGTTTTCATTGGAGGGGAAAAGAATCTCATGGCTGGCAACTTTCTTAGGGCTCTGTGCAGAACTCGCAGTGTAAGGAGGGAGGGAGCTGCTTGGAAGATTTTAGGCCCCGGATTTTAGGAAGCATTAACCAGAACTGAGTTTGGGCAGAGCCTACGCTGTCATCTCATTGGATGCCAGACTAGGAACCCCAGACTACTCAAAAAACTCACTGATTTTTGTCTCATAAGAAAAAATCTATCCAATTCCACTGTCTCATGCTTTTTCGGTTCCCATTCCTCTTTTCAATCCCAAGACTGAGATTCAGTGACTGTTTAAGCAACCACAAAATGCCAGGCACCAAATCCTAACCCATAGCTAGATTGTAATCTCTATCTTTCCAATAACGAAGCTGGCAGGGGTCTTACAGTTAATAAGGGGCACGGTCAGGAGTCTCCATTCGATAGGCACTGCTGTCTATGCATGGCACTCCAGCTGCATTGCTTGCAACTGACCTGGGAGATTGGCATTCTGTGTCTAGGACATAGTGTAAACTCAATAAGTGTTTTAAAAATTCATGAATGAAGTTCTCTTTGTCCAAATGTAAGGCAGCAAGAAATAGGAGAGGAGTTAACAAGAGCAATTGAGAATTAATTATGATCAAATTTTATTATATGAAATTCTTTTATAAATTAGTATGATTATTTTTATTGAAAAAAAAAAAGATGCTAGGGGTGGGAAAAGGGTGAGAAAAGCAAGAAGACAGGATCACAGTTGGGAGAAATTGAGAAAAAGAGATGAGCTGCCTTGGATTTTTATGGAATGGTGTTAGCTTTGGATACAGATGGAGAAGAATCATTTAAAATGTGGAGTAGGGGGGAGCCTTTAGAAAGACATTAATCTATTGATCCTAAGACCAGATCTAACATGGGATATGCCTCATGCTTGGTTAAAATAGCCTACCATTTCACCATATACTTCTCAGGTCTTTATTGTATTTGTGACATTGACTAAGGTTTCAGCTGACAGTGCTGACACACAGGAGCCTCTGTCTTAACTAAGTTCATCCCTCAATGACTTATACCTTTACTTCTTGGCAGCTATGCACCTATTTTTCCACTCTAATAAATGCAGAAAACTCAATTCAGTTTCTATGAGATTTTATCTGCCTATCTGCCCACTACAGGCAGCTCACAGGGTCATAACCCTTCAATGAGGGAGCTGTTGCATAAGAATATTTTAAAAATCCCACCATCACAGACTGTCAGAATTACTGGAGGCCTTAGAAACCATGTAGACATTCACCCAGCAATAAAAATGTGGTAACTTAGGATATTAGTGGTTTAGACCTTATGGTACCTGAGACTTTGGAATTTCTTTCATGATCCTACAATCATGGTCATTATGTTTGAAAGATGGATACAAGCAATGAGGAATAAATTCTCATGTATACATTGATCCCTGAATTTCAGGTCAGATGAAGTCAAATATGGATTCTGGCTCTACATCTGCAAGCTTTCCAATCCCAGGAATTAAACATCCCAAGACTCTATTATTCAGGAGATCTATACAGATATTGACATAAACATTTCAACATAGTTATTGGGAATGATGTTTATGAACACAGAATGTCTCACCCAATATTAGCTAGTATATATTGTTGTGAAAACCGGTTATCTTTTCAAATACTTTTAAAAAATGGAGTAGAAATGTTTTTTAACATCCTAGTTGACAATCCATTTATCTCAAGATTGTATACTTATTTTACTTCATTTTAGCAATCTAAATCAGTTATTCTTGAGACAAAGATACATTGTTGAAGAAATTTATTGTTAAGTGACATGTGGACATTGCTTCATGGAGTCACCACTGATATTCCTAGAAGCCATAATAATTTGAATGTTTCATAGAATTAGAATGTCAATCTGATATAAGTGTCTAATTACATTAAGTTCTTTTTATTACCAAGTAAGCTTCTAAATGCTCCTTGAGATCTGCTACAAACATTGAGAACAGGAGTCCTGAGGGTTCAGACACACCAGCTAAGGATGCAGAGCATCACACTTGGGCATATTTTTCTGAAGAATTCTTGAAGACAGTACCATGCATTTTAATGATAATATATTTTGTATAATAGAAGTAGTACTATTATTGGGAATAGGCATTAGGGAGCCTTGTCCTAGACAGCCAATGTGACTTGCTATTTATTTTAGGTTCCTTTTCAAAATCATGATCTTTTATACCTTTGCCTTTTCTATATCTTCCCAAATCTCCAAACTTTACTTGGAAATCTTATCTTCCCTTGATGTCTTTGGTCACAGGGAGCATTCTTTGGATTATACCCATAGTCTTAGATTACCCTTTCCTCTTTGATCCCACAGACTCTGTGGCTTCACCCTGTCACATCCATGCTGTACCACAGACAAATATTTTCATTTGCTTCTCTCTTCTTGTATTATAAGGTCACCAAGAGTATGGCTATATGCTATAGTTTGTTTTATCTTCAGTATGTTTACTTATGTTCTAGGTGGATTGTGTTAGGGACTGACTGTAGAGTAGGCTTGTGATAGATGGAAGTGAGACCCAAGGGTAGGAACAAAGTCATTTAGTTAATCCAGTCATAGACTAACTATGCATTCTTTCATTTTTAAAAACTACATTAGCAAATGTTACAAGAGCCTACTGAATGCTAGGGTACAGAGAAGAATAAAAAGAAATCTTATACTTAAGAATTTTTCATTTGGGAGGCAGGAGATATAATGTAAGCACTAGAGTTTTTATGTGGTAGGCACACAGCCCTGGGTTTGAGCAAAATGCCACAAAAAATGACTCAAGCCCGGTATGATGGTGCATGCTTGTAAAACCACCAGTTGGAGGGTGGATATAGGAACAACAGAAGTTTAAGTTCATCCTTGGGTACATAGTGAGTTAAAGGTCATTGGGGCAAGGGGCAGGAGGAGAAAAAATGAAGTTTCATTTATACAAGCTATATATTCATTATAAGGGATAGGTACAAGTGAGGAAGCATTGAACAATAGCATGGTTATTGCTGTGATAGGACATGCAAATTAAAAAGGGATATACTGGTACCTATGTCAGTTTGAAGGTTAAATAAAGCTTCTTGGAGGATGTAGTTTAGCTGAGTCTCAGAACATATGTAGGAGTGAATTAGGCTGCCAGAGAGGAAAGGCTCTAGGGCTTTGTTGGGGCTGATGGTTATCCAGGGTGGCAAAAATAGAGAGCTTAGTCTGTAAGAGCTGGGTAACAAGAGATGAGAGAGACTGATTTAGTGACAGGATTCAGATGAACATTTGCATGTTTAGAAAAGGATGCTGAAGGTTGAAGAGCTCCGAGAGGAACCATTGACAAAGATCCTCATCTGGAAGAACCTAGCTAAAGTTGATTTTGTCTGATTCCACAGCAACAGGACCTCACATTATTTAAGGAAAATGTAGAGGAAATATTTTCTTGAGAAATCATTATTCTGTTTTGGAAAGAGGGTGACCTCAGTTTTCCACCTGTGATATATTCCCCACACATGTTCTTGGAAGGAAACTCCAGTGTGCACTTTCATTTGCCTGGAGGAATACAGTGGATTTTTGAAGTTTCTAAATTATTTGTTTTATTGGATCAGGAGTCTTCAGACATCACCTTAGCAGTAAATATTTCAAGAATTATCTGAGAGATAACAGATCCAATTTGGTTGTACTTTATACGAAGCCTAACTTTAGTATCAGAAGGTACATGATGTCAGTCCCACATGAGAGGAAATAACTTGATCACTTTAAATGATTTTTCTAAAACCATGCCACTTAATGAGTAACATAGCCAGAGCTAGCACAAAGTTTTTTATATTTTCAACTGTGATTTTTCTACTATTTAATAAATCGTATGTCTCTAAACTCTGGGAACTCTGCTGCTGGCATTTACTCCTTTGAAACTGTGGAGGGTGAAACATTCAGTTACATAATTTGACATTTAGATTCAGCTCTCCTCCAGAGCTGAAAATTCATATATTTGTCTACCAACTTGGCTTTGTAATACTGCAACTTTATGTTTCTATGGCCTCTGGTATAAAAATACACCATTGTCCTAATTAAAACACTGGTTTACCTCTCACTACAGGAACTTTTAAGAAAACTGCCAACCATTCAAAATAATTTATGGTCTTTGAGATGTTTTTCTCACTTAAGCTGTTATAATTATTTTTAGGTATATTTTATGTTCTCTGAAGTTTCTAGTACTGTTTTTAGTGTTGATCAACTGTTGTTTAAGAGACATAGTAAAGTTCTCATCTAAAAGTTATGAGCAAAGTCCAACGCATTTTAGAACTAGAAGGGAGCTGACATGTACATACTGAGCCAAAGTACTCATGGGACACTTTGGGGAAACTTTTAAAATGATGGACTGCCATGCACAAAGGGGAAAACTTGGATTTTTAAGTATATAGCTCAATTAACTGGGACAAGTAGATGCAGCACAGTAACCAGTGCCCAAATGGAAATATGAGATACTGCCTATTATCCAGAGCCTAATCAGGCCCCTAAATAACAAATATTCCACCCATTCAGATCACTTTGCATATGCCCTACCTTCCTGTGGTTGAAATATATCTTTTCATATATAGTGTCTGTTGTGTAATATGTTGTCCATGTCATTGTGTTTAATACGATAACTTATTCTTTGGGGCTGATCTATAAACAATCTGTTTTACCACCATCTATCTATGTGATCTGCATAGGATTTCTGTGTCTGTGCTTATGAAAGACATAAATGGTTGACTCAGTTCAGTAGTGAAGTGACCCAAATTTAGAATTTCTTCAAAGAAAGCTCTTTAGTTTAGAAATTTATTTTATTTTGTAAACACAGTGTTTTGGTAGATTTAGATTTTTTGTTCTTATGTCTTCCTAATATTAATGGGATTATAAACCGTCTCCTTTGGCAGCACCTTCCTTTAGAGTGGCCATTCTCAACCTGTGGGTTGTGACCCCCTTGGAACATCTCTATCTACAAAAATATTTACATTACAACTTATTAACAATAATGAAATTACAGTTATGAAGTAATGATTAAAATAATTTTATGGTTGGAGGCCACCATAACATAAGGAACTGTATTAAAGGGAGCCAGTGAAATGTTATGGAATTGTGGACCAAACACAAGCTTTCATTGTGTATGAGTAGATTTGTTTGATCTCTTCTGTCACCTATCATGAGAGGAACTTTTGGTCCCAGATTGATGAAATATTTGACAATAGTCTTGAGGAAGCCCTAGCAGATCTCAGCCAGCCTCAAAAGATCTACAATCAGTCTCCAGTCTCACAAGACTCTTATAAATTACTGACATTTTGGAGTTGCTTGTTAGATGTCATAGTCTTAGCATGTCATTTTGTTAGGTGCTATGACAGTCTATCACAGTTATTTTCTAAGCTAATCAGAAATCAAGTTGCTAAGAGACAAGCAACAGTTGCTTACCTAAATATAAAAGATACATAGTGTCTTCAAAAACTTCAAGAGATCTGCAGAATATGGCATGCAAAGATGTTTTCTTAACTTAAGATTTTTTTGATATCGAGACATGTCAGCTCCTGACAGCACCCCCTATTCTACTCCAAGTAAAAGATGAGCATTGAAGAATCTCCAGTGGGAGATGGTTGAATTAATGGCAAACTTATCTCTTGGCGAGAAAAACCCCTTGCTTCAACTGTGGACAGAATACTATCCAAAGAGGGCAAAACTTGGAAGCAAGTAAGTCGACAACCTAGCTCTGCCAAGACAGGCTAGGCAAGTCCTTCATAATTCCTGCTCTACAATCAATGTCTGTCAGAGAAATGGGGCCAAACGGGTGAAGATTGATTCATGTGTGGAGAGAAAATGGGAACTGTCCAGGCAGCCACTGGTATGTCATTTCTTAGTTTTGGAAGCTGCAGGCCCTGCACTTCCTATATAATCAAATATATTTATCCCTCTCAGGTCTCTGAGGTGGTTGAAGAATAGATAGCTAGAGTCTCATAGTTAAACTTTGAGTTGTTTAGGAATCAAGAGGGTGTTCTGGATCTAAGAAGATATTTTTAAAATTTTGATGCAAGTTAGTATGAAAGCTGAGTTAGATATAGAACTTTAAACTCATGGAGATGGTTAGATAATAGAATGTTAAAGTCAGGTGTCAAATACATATGGACTGGACATTGGGAATGTATGCTAAGCCATATAACTCTCATAATTGTGGCCTATTTATTTCTGTTGTTTTGAATTGTATTTATTGTTATAAGAGAAAGAACCATTTGTTGGACTGAAAGGGGGAGCTGTTGGGGGGAAAAAGATATACCTTAAACTTTAAAAAAGGGTAGAGGATGGGGTATTGAGGGGGAAGAGGTTGGGAGGGTGGAACTGGAGGGGGGAGTAGGGAGGGGATTGTGATTGAGTTGTAACTTGAAGAAATAAAAAATTATAAAAAAGAAGCCTGATATATATGGTGATAATTTGGATTTTTCTAATAATGATGATATAAATACTAATAGAATTTTATTTATTTATTTTTAATATTTTTATTTCTTCAAGTCACATCTCAATCACAATTCCCTCCCTACTCCTCCTCCAGTCCCATCCTCCCACCTTCTTCCCCCTCACACCCCCATCCGCTTCCTTTTTTTTAAGTTTAAGGTTTATCTCCCCGCCCAACATGTCTCCCTTTCAGTCCAACAAATGGCTCTTTCTCTTATAACAACAAATGCAAAACAAAACAAAAAAATTAATTAGGCCACAATTATGAAAATTATAAGGCTTAGCATATATTCCCAATGTCCAGTCCACACATATTTGGCAACTGACTTTAGCATTCTACTATGCAACCATCTCCATGAGTTTAAAGTTCTATATCCAACTCAGCTTCCATCCTAACTTGCATCACCATCTTAAAAACATCTTCTTAGGTTCAGAACACCCTCTTAGTGTGTGTGTATTTTAATGGATGTGAGCATGCACATGTGTGCTATTTTTGTTTAATTACACGAGATAAGATTGGGTCACTGATTATAACCTTTCTTCTAGTCTCACATATGAATTTAAGGTGCCGTAGTAAGATTCAATTGTCAACTTACCAAACATGGGAAGAAAGGACCTCAGATTGGTCTATGTGCATCTCTGTAGCACAAGTTCTTCATTGCTAATTAATAGGGAAGGGCCTAACCTACTGTGGGTAGTGCCATCCCTGGGACATTGGTACTGTGTTATATAAGGAAGGGAACTGCACAAACCAGAGGAAGCTAGAAAATAAGCAGAGCTCCTCCATTATCTCTGCTTCAGCTCTTAGTGTCAGATTCTTACCTTTTGTTGCTGCCTTGGGTTCCTTTGGTGATGGACTATAATAACCCTATGCCAAGTCACCGGTGTTATATCACACAGCAACAAAGAAGCAAACTAGAACTAAAGCTTTATATTTTCTCCTAAGTAATATTTTTAACTGCAACTCACAAGTTTTTGAATATTGTATTTGTTTCTCTAAAGATTATTTATTTATTATATTTTTGTTATTCATTTATTTGACAAGTATTTTATTGAGTAGACATAAAGATTATTGTGCAAATCATAAGGACAGAGGTCAATTAATTACACAAGCAGATACACATATGTATCCACAACAGGTCCCCATAAATGGAATCACATTATAGGTTTTCTTTTATGTCTAGCCTGTCTGATTTCTTATGCTTAATGTTTTTGATAACCATGCATTCTTTTGCATATACTTCATTGATTTTCATTATTATGTAGTATGTGAACATATGAATATAGCAAAGACATATTCTTTTAAAATGAACATAATCAATAAACTATAAAGGATATGAATGATATTACTAATAGAAACACTTTTTGTATGTGAATTTTGATGTTACATTTTTAAATGCATATTTTTTTAAGATTGTTACACATTCTGTAGCCCTTTTATTTTTAAATGCATCTCTTTATGTTAAGCTATTTCTTCCCTTAAAGGTATAGTTTGACCAATTTTAGTTACACTAACTATCCTTGAGTTCATATTTTCTATTTTTGGGCTACCAACTTTTCTAGAATACAAGCATATTCTACATAATGACATTTTGATCAATAATAAACTGCATATTTGATGAGATTACACTACACCTGAAAAATTCCTATCATTTTGTGATGTGCTAGCTATTATAACACCATAGGATCACATTTGTGTTGCTGCTGGCATAAACAAACCTAATTAATGGGCACTTGTATGAAAACATAGCACATAGAATGATGAACTGCACATAATACGTGGTCATAGTAATAAATTACTAGCTTATGTATTTATTAGAAGTAGTGTATTTTTAATATTAAAATGTATTTCAGCTTGTATAAAAATTCTACTTTGAAACAACAGGTCATTTATGTCACAGGCATCCTTTATCTCTTGTTTTCCACATATATTAAATTGGATTAAAAGACTACTCTATACTGATTGACCTATACCACCTAAGTTTACATAAATATAGATAAAGATACATGTTTCATATGCTATGCATACACACATATATATATAAATGTGTATATATATGTATATATAATTTTACCTGATTGTGTATTTCTCAGCACACTTTTCACTATTAAGTGACACAAGATTGTCCTTGTATCATAGTTAGAAATCTATTGCTGTGATAAAACACTATGACCAAAAATCTCTTAGGAAGGAACTGGTTTATTTCATCTTACAACATATAGCTTATAAACCATCATCAAAGAAAATCTGGGCAGTTACTCAAGGTAGGAATTTGAAGTCAGAAGTTGAGGCAGATACCATAAGATTATAATGGAGCTGAGAATTTTCATCATGTAATGATATTGTAGCATATTTTTTGTGAAGACAGTGATATAAATATCATTAGTTCTCTGTCAGTCTTTTTTTTTCTTTTTCATTAATTAATTTATTTGTTCATTTTATATCCCAATGCAGCCCCACTCCCTTTTCTCCTCAGAGTCCCATCCTCCTATCCACTTCTCCCTTTACCCCTTCCCCTACCCCAGGAAAACAACCTGTCCTGGCATATCAAGTCACATCAGGACTAAGTGCCTCCTCTTCCACTATGACCAGAAAAGGCTGACCTGTTAGGGAAAAGGGATCCAAAGGCAGGCAACAGGGTCCAAGACAGAGACAGCCCTGCTCCAGTTGTTACAGGAGCCACCTGAAGACCAAACATCCCATCAGATTCATATCTGATGTAGCTCTGTAGGGGATCTACAGAGCTCATGTAATCATATATATATATATATATATATTTATATATTTATATATATATTAATATATATATATATATAAAACATAATACCTGATAAGAATAATTGGCTAATAGCTTTCATATTTGTTAGATTATACATTTATAGAGACTTTTTGGTGTATATGTTCTACCTATTAGAGAAATCAAATTGTGAA
>CAJQZJ010005020.1:10079185-10152655 GCA_907164525.1 Lophiomys imhausi
CTCATGGGTCCATTGGGTATTGACAGGGATGTCCAGAGAAAGAGATTGACTACTGTCCATATTATGAGTCATTCCATTTAGTTAATTATATGTTCAGTACTCTTGTATAGGGTTGCCTTTTTTTTTCTTTTACATAGGACAAAAATGTCTTCATGTCCTTTGTCTATTTGGAGAGATCTATAAATATACCTAAATCTGTCTATATTTTCTATATGTCCTTCTGTAAGTCGGCTTTCATATTTTATTTGTTATTTGGGAACTTCACATTTTTAATATTTATTTATTACTTCAGGTTACATCTCCATCACCGAGTCCTCTTTCTACCCCTCCCATTCCCGCCCTCTCACCCTCTACCCCCATCCCTTCCATCACACTCCTCTGGAGTAGAATGTCCAGACTGTTATATAGAGTATTTTTTTTACACTCTTTGTAAAAAAAAGAAAGTAAAAAAAAAGAAAGAAAGAAAGAGAACTTGATAGATGCTCATTTCAAGAAGCTGGTTGCCTACGTAGTCTTAATGCAGTTCTCATAGCTGATATTGAGTTTGTATAGGAACACTGGCTGAATAATCAGAGTATGATATAAGCAGAGTATATCTGTAGCCTCATTGGATGCACTATGGATTTTTCTTCAGGCTGAATTCTCTCTGGGCTACATTTTGGATGGTGCTGAATCAAGAGTGGATCTTCCTTTCTTAGTTAATTTTCTCATAAATGCCCTCCTACTAAAATCCAGAGGTGTATTTCCTTGGTGATTCTAAATATAGTCAACTTGTCAAGACCAAACATCACACATACTGACTAGGAAAGCATTGTTTTTACTCTACAGGTGTATCAATTGTGCAAAAATAATAAAATTTACAAAAAGCAGTAGAGACAAGGTTTGAACACAGGTTTCTACATTTTAGACTACAATCTTTCTTAACTTCTTATATTATAGATGAATCAAGAGAACTTGACATTGCTTTCCAGTAGGTCTACATCATCACTGTGCTGATTATTTTCTTGTCAACTAGTCAATCTGATGAGACGTAGAATCATCTAGAGATAGAACTAGGTGTGTCTGTAGCAGATTTATCTTGGTTAGATTAACTGAGGTGGAAATACCTACCTAAATGAGGACAGCACTGTTTCATGGGCAGAGACTTGTATTGAATTGAAAAATAGAGAGAGATTATACCCCTGCAGAGCACTCCTCAGCCTCTGCTTTCTGAGTACAGACAAAATGCCACCAGTTCCTTCAATCTCATGAGGCCATGATTCCCTGTGGTGGATAGCTGTAACTGACAATTTGAAACAACTTTGAATCATCTATGAAGAGAGACTCAGTGAAGGATTGTGTACATTGTGTTGACCTGTGGTCATGTCTGTACAGGATCATCATACTTTACGAAATTAATATGGGAAGATCCCTCCCATTGTGTGCAGCACTATTCTCTACACCGGGGGTCTTTACCTGACCAATAGTCAAGAAATTAAAAAGAGAACAATAATCAAGCAAACAAACAAGCAAGCATATGAGCAAGCATTCATGAATTTATTTATCCCTGTTCTTGACTATGGATATGATACAACTAGATGATTTAAGTACCTGCCACTGTGACTATTCCAGAATAATGGAATACAACCTGGAATTGTAAGCTAAAATGAACTGTTTTCCTCTAAGTTTCTTTTTGTCAGGCATTTTATTATAGTAACAGAAGTGAAACTAGAGTACTTCCTTATTAGACTGGTATCCTTGAACTGTAAGTCAAAATAAAACCCTTCCCCCACTTAGGTTCTTCTTAATTAGTAGTCATCATTAGATGGAAATCTTGTCTGAGTTCTCTCCTAAATTTGCATATTAATCTGGTTATAAACTAGTCTAGGATGGCTTCAGCTAGAACTTCTTGTCTCTTCAATGTGCTATTTCATTCTGTCAGTTTATCCAGGATTTGATCAAATGCTGATGGTAGGATTCAAAAAGGAACAAAGAAACTACATAAGACTTCTTGAAGTCTTGATTCAGAAATAATATGCACCACTTCGATCAATTTTCATTGTCCCAGGTGAAAGTTCAGCATAGATTCTGGAAGCTCATTCTTGATATGGGGAATAGTAAAACCAGTAGTAACACAGATATAGGGCAGTAGAGGTGGTTTAGTTGTTAAAAGCACCTATGGCTCTTAGAGAAGTTCAGGCTCAGTTCCCAGTACTCATATGTTAACTCATGACCTCCAATAAGGATCCAGTAGATCCATTGCTCTCTTCTGAGCCTCTGTTTCTACACATGTGGCACATATAGACTTTTGTAGCCACATGCATACTATATATTTATATACACATATATTAAGTAAATAATATTTTAAAATATATATACAAATTATGAAGGAAAATTGCAACCATTTTTAATTTTTAGAATATGAATTATAGCATGTATAAGAAAATGATTAATAGTTATTTCATTTAGGAAAGCTTATCATGATGTTAATGTCACCTAAACATCAATTTATTCTTTATATCATGATAAGAAGATAAAACAGTAAATAGAAGTTCAAACCTGATGGAGATCAGAAGTGAGTAGCAGTGTGGAACCATCCAGGAGTATGAATGCTCACTCAAAATAAATCCTAAATTAATGAGTGAGAGAGAGAGAGAAAGCGGGGGGAGAGGTTTGGTTTTGCCTAAATTCACTAGCCTATTCATTCAGGTTTGATAATTAAGTGACACTGAAAATCCATTGGCTCCTAAATGTTCACTATTTAACAAATCAGTGTATATACCTAATGACCTATTATGCCCACAGCACTTCCATGCATTTTAAACAGATAAAATATAGGCAAATACCCACTGCCCTGGTGGGTTAGAAATTGACTTGACTTGGACCCTATAGACTGCGTCTATTTATTCTCCTTCACCTCGCCATCCCCATGGAAAGGCAGGAGACGAGGCTTTGTCCTGAAGGTGAATTTTATTTGATATCTGCTTTGAAGTTCAAAAGAAATGAAACAGGTGACCTTGATCTTGGTCTCCTAACAGATCAAACACGTTGATAGCAGAGGAAATGCATTATAGTACTGAATCCCAAGTTGCTTGATTCAGAACTGCATCTTTTCTTTTATGAACTATCTCAAAAGAAAGCATTCTCTTTTGCATTCAGGCAGATGTGACCACTTTCCCCTGTGCACTATATATCAACCGCAAGGAATACTTGACATACTTCTTGCATCAATGACACCGGATTTATAAGTTTTTTGTTTACATCTCTATCTTAGTCTTAAGACTATATAAGAGCAGCATCTGTCCTCACTTATCTTATTCTCCAGAGACTGGTGAACTACATTCAGTTAATTCTAGATTTTTTAAATATAGATCTGAACTTTTCACATCTATAGTAAAAAGAAAAAAAAGATCTTCAATAGTCTCTTCATACTGTTCTCAGTGAAAGTAAATTATTTTTCCATGACTGCTGTGTACCTTAATGCCCAAGGTCTTATCTCTTGTCCTATTCATTGTATGTGCTCTCAGGAGAATTCAGGCAATACTTTCTTCTACTCAAAGAAGGAACTAGTAACTCCAGAAATCGTGTACTTTTTTCATGTTGAAGAAATATCTTAGAGACTTTCTCTTCTATCTGGTCAATTCTTGTTCTTCAGTAAAGATTCTAACTTGTAAGCTTGTGTGGTGGCACATACCTGAAATCCCAGCACCCAAAGGCTGAAGCAGGAAGATCATGGTCAAGGCCAGCATTGGTTATAAAACAAGACCATGACTCCATCCCCTACAAAAACCTTTCTTTCCATTATGTTGGCTGTAATATTGAGTCTTCTTCAGCATTGGAGTGTGCATGTAATTGTGCATGCGTGCGAACGTGCGTGTGTGTGTGTGTGTGTGTGTGTGTGTGTGTGTGTGTGAGTGTGTGTGTGTGTGACTTATCAGCCTTGCCTAAGGGCCAAGGGATCATTCTTAATTCATATCTATAATAAAAGCTGATGCAGAGTAGGAATCTTGTACTTGTTGAATCAATGAGTTTATTGGATAAATATTTTCTTGAATAAATGAATTCAAATCTTAGAACAACACTCAATAAGAAGTGCTATCAAGTTCAGAGGAAGAACGGCATTGGGGGGGGTCTGGGTGTTGGTAGCTATTTATTCTGAATAGAGGGAAGAATGGCTCTCCCTGAAAGACTGCACTTTGTTTGTGTCATTTTGGTAATGCCCTTGTTTGATATACTAAGCTTCCTTTGATGAAAATGTTCTGTTGCTTGCCTCCTCTATCACTTTTGCTGCCTACCCTCAGTGTTCTGTGAGATAGAAGGCTCTTCTAATTTGTAGTCTGTAATCCAGTTCTTTATTACCTGTCTCAAATCCCAGTATCACTGTGAATATTTTTCCAGTGAAAACACACACAGAGGTTCATCTCATAAGTAAATTTGCTAGTTCCCTATGACTACTGTAATAGGTATGGATTACTATTAAATAACATTATTTTACTTCAGACTTTATACTTTTGGTATGTTAAACCCAGGATTCCTTAGCATAGTTTTAAAATTTTGGGTGAGAACATGGGTGTGGTGGATGCTTAACTATGTATGTATGATGCTTATATATTTCCATTATACCTCCTTACATTTATATGCACATGTATTTTTGCAAAGATGTATACACGCACATATATATAAACACATTTAAATATTTATTCATATTTATTGAGATGAACATGACATATATATGTTGTTTCCAAAGCATATTGTCTTGATAAGTATAATAAATCTACTGACTTTATCATGTAGATATGGCATCTCTCTTTACAGGTAAGGAAAACGGGTTCAGAAAAATGATAAATCATTGTCAAAGTCATACAGTGAGAGGTAGGCTTGGGCACCCAATATTTCTTCCCAGAATGCAGGGAATCAGATTTGTCATAGAGTAGGCAATACAAAAACATGGAGTATGGCTTAGAAGTAAGGGTGACAATGAATTCAATATACAGAGACCTAGATGTTTATTAACTCTCACCCATATTTCCTATATGCCTTGAATGGGTCATAACAACATGACATTTTTACAAATTTACTACTTGTAATCCTTCCCAGGCCATAGTAAACTGGTTGGGCACATGTCAGATCATGTAATTACTCCACACAGCCTTCTATTACTGGGTCACCAGAATAAGGTGGTAAGAATTAGTTGCTTCCAGATGTTTCTTAATTCTGAGGTGTGGCTTCTTGGTGTCTGTTTCTCCCTCAATGCCCTGCTTCCACCCTTCACTGCAGTCCAGTGTCAGTGTACTGAACACAGGAATAATCACGAGTGCACACTCAGAGTGTCAAACCTTGCTCTAAGGACAAAGCAAGTTCTAATGTGTAGAAAAGGATTAAATATTTCTGTTTTCTGAAAAAAAAAGAATTAGTTGCTTCAAAAGGAGTCTTTGGCATTATTCATATGAAATATACTCATGACTAACTTAAGGAGTCAAATTCACTTTAAAATGATAAATTTTACATTTTATATTAGGAAAACTATACATTTCTATAAAATAATCAAATATTATTTAGTCTTTATACCTTGCTGGGGTTTTTTACTTACTTTGATAGATATAACATTGTATCATAAACACTTTTCCTTTTCCCTTCTCCAAGAATGATCCACACATCTGAAATTAGGGTGTATTATTCACATGTGATTTTATAACTTTTATACATATATTCAACTGAAATGCTATCATTCTGTGTTATGATGCTTGTTTTGCCTTTCATTAAACACAGTTCTGGATAATTGTCTCTCTAGAGCATTCATGTTAAATGCTGACTGGTCTTCTGTTTTGCCAATGAAACAAAATTTATCCACCCTCTTGAGTTAAGTGGTTTGGCTATTTACTTTGCTCTCCAAACAAATGTACTACAGTGTTTATCTCATATGTGTCTCTTTATGCAGTATATAAATATGTCTTAGTAGAGTACATAGTTTCAGGGTCATAGTTCTAAGTGATTTAATCTTTATTGCCAAGTTTCTCTTTAAAGAGATTTTATTTTGCATATTCATCATCAAAATTCAGAATCACTGTTTTTTCAACATAATTATCCTTACTTGGTTTTCAAATTTATTATTTTTGCTGATTTCATGGATAAGAAGTGAATTCATTTCTTAGTTTGCCTTTCCTCAGTTCTTAATAGGATGATCATGTATCCACGTAGTTGCTTTTTTCTAAAGGATTTTAGGTTATATCTTTATCCTAGTTTCTACTAGATTTAAGTCAACAATTTGGTGTATGTGTAAAAGACATTGAATTAACACTTTAAATTTTTTAAGATTACAATATAATTATAACTTTTCTCCTTTTTCTTTCTTCCCTCCAAGCTTTACCATATACTCCCCTTCTTGGTGTCTTTTAAATTCATGGCCTCGTTTTCTTAATTATTCCATAAACACACACACACACACACACACACACACATACATGTATATATATATGTACACACACATATATTTCTAAATATAAACAACTCAGTATGTTTAATGTAACTTCTATGTATGTTTTCATGACTGACATTTTGGTGTTGAATAACCAATCCATGTGATCTTCCCTAGGGAAGACATTCTTCCATTCTCAGTATTGTTTAGTTGCCTATAATTCTTTGGGGAGGTTTGAGGGATATTACTTTCTCCTCTATCCACATTGGCATGTTTATTTTTGTTCTCCTTGTTCATCTTGTGTTTTGGAAGTTATGTTGGTGAGACTTCAAAGGTGTAGCTTCTGACATTTCTAGGATACACAGTCTCAAAACAGTCTTTCCATACCTTCTTTTGAAAATACCTTGAACCTTAGGTACAAGAGTGTTTTGTAGATGTACCTGTTAGACTGGTCTCCTCAGCTCTGCATTTTTCATTAATTAATTAATCATACTTCATATCCTGATCAGAACTTCCCCTCCCTCCTCTCCTCCTAATCCTTCCCTCACACATTCCCTTCCCCCCACTCCTTCCTCCGTTTCTTCTCAGAGAAGAGGAGGCCTCCTATGAATATAAACCCTCCTTGGCATATCAAGTTGCAGTAAGAGTAGGCACATCTTCTCCTAATGAGGCTAGACAAGGCAGCCAGTTAGGGGAAAAGGATTCAAAGGCAGACAACAGAGTCAGAGACAGCCCCTGCTCCTGCTATTAGAGGTCCCACATGAATACCCAGCTGCACAACTGTTATGTATGTACAGAAGGCCTAAGTCAGTCTCATATATGCTCTTTGGTTTGTGGTTAACTCTCTGTGAGACCTTATGGGTCCAGGTTAGTTGATTCTGTAGGTTTTCATGTGGTATCCTTGACCTCTCTTTCAATCCTTCCTCCCCCCTCTTCCACAAGATTCCCTGGGCTCTGCCTAATGTTTGACTGTGGGTCCCTGTATCTGTTTTCATCAGTTTCTGGGTGAAGCCACTCAGATGACAATTATAGTGCTAGCCTCCTGTCTGAAAGTATAGAAGAATGTCATTAATAGTGTACGGGATGGGCTCTCTTCCGTGTCATGAGATGCAAGCTAGTCTACTCATTAGTTGGCCATTCCCTCACTTTCTCCTCCCTCTTCATCCCTGCACCTCTTTCTTATAGGCAGGAAAAATTGTGGGTCTATGGTTTTGTGACTGGGTTAGAATACCTATCCCTCTATTAGAAGTCTTCCCTGGTTACAGGAGGTGACACTTTCAAGTTCCATGTCCCCTATTACTAGAAGCCTTAGGTTGGGTCACCCTCATAGGTTTCTGGAAGTTTTCATTGGCTTGATTTTCAAATTGTTCCAACGATACCTCTCCACAGATTCCAGTTCTTTCTCCTGCCATTCATGCCACACTTGATCGTTTCTGTTTCACTCCCAACACCCTCTCCTACCTATTTCTCCCCATCCACCTACCCAGAAGTCTGTTTTATTTCCCCTTCTCAGTGTGATTCAATCATCCTCCCTTGTCCTTCCTTGTTATTTAGCTTCTTTGGGTCTGTTTATGGTAGCATGGTTATCCTCACTTTATGGCTAATATCCACTTATAAATGAACATAGATCATGTTGTCTTTCTAGGTCTGGGTTACCTCACACAGGATGATCTTTTCTAGTTCTATCCATTTGCCTGAAAATTTCGTGATTCATTACTTTTGATAGCTGAGTAATATTCCATTTTGTCAATGTACTGTATTTTCTTTATCCATTCTATAGTTGATAAATGTCTAAGTTGTTTCTAGGTTCTGGCTATTACAAACAAAGCTGCTATGAACATAGTTAAGCAAGCATCCTTGTGGCATGTTGCAACATCTTTTGGATATATGCCAGGAGTGATATAGCTGGGTCTTGAGGTAGAACTATCCCCAAAATTATGAGAAACCTCCAAATTAATTTCCAGTGTAGTTATGTAAGTTTGCACTACCACCAGCAATGGAGGAGTGTTCCCTTTGCTCCATATCCTTAAGAAAGAAATCAAAATATCTCTATTTGCAGATGATATGATAGTATATATAAGTAACACCAAAAATTCTACCAGAGAACTCCTACAATTGATAAACATCTTCAGCAAAGTGGCTGGATACAAAATTAACTAAAAAAAATCACTAGTCCTCCTCTATACAATTGATAAACAGGCTGAAGAAGAAATTAGGGAAACAACACACTTCACAATAGCCAAGAATAATATAAATATCTTGGGGTAACTCTAACCAAGGAAGTGAAAAACCTGTATGACAAGAACTTCAAGTCATTGAAGATAGAAATTGAAGATGATAGCAGAAAATGAAAGATCTCTCATGTTCTTTGATCAGTAGGATTAATATAGCAAAAATGACTGTAATACTAAAAGCAACTACAGATTCAATGCAATTTCCATCAAAATTCCAACACAATTTTTTATGGACCTTGAAAGAGCAATTCTCAACTTTGTACAGCAAACAAAAACCGAAGATAGCTAAAGCCATTCTGTACAATAAAATAACTTCTGGAAGTATCACCATCCCTGAATTCAAAGTGTATTACAGAACAATAGTAATAAAAACCAAATGGTATTGGCATAAAAAAAACAGGTTCATTAATGGAATTGAAGACCCAGAAGTAAACCCACACATCTATGAACTCTGCATTTTGATTGGTTATAGTTTTCTGTTTAGGCCTCCATCTGTTGAATGAAGACATTTACTTGATGAAGGATGAGGACTATGCTTATCTCTGACACTTAGCATTTTTGTCTCTGGGCGTATCCCCACTGTCTCAGCACCATTCACTGACAGTCAGCTTTTCACCTACTCACCAGTAATGTGTCTTGCATACATTGAACATGTTCTTAGAGTCCTTAATTTGATTTATTGATTTGTCTATGTAGGCCACATCATCTCAACTACTATAATTGGATAAGTCACATTATTTTAATTCATATTACATTTATTGTTTATTATCAAATGTCTTTGCAGTTGATAGTTTTTTTATGTGCTATGCAAATATGACATCAAATTTCACACATACACACACACACACACACACACACACACACACACACACACACACAGAGGCATACACACATCTTCTTAGATGTTGATGAATTACTTTTATTCCAATAGTTAATTTTTATCTATGAATAAATAATGATAAGTTCTTCCACTTATTAATTACTATTTTATTGGTATTAATTTTGATAGGTTTGTGTTTAAGGGTTTTATTTTGGTTCATTTTATATATACGTATTTATATTTTTGAAACAATTATAAATAAAAATAGAAAAACAAATATAAATATTGAAATGTTTATGATTTTTGATTTTTTGTAAATACATAATGAATTTTTAAGTTTTGAATTTGTATCAATAATCTGTAATATTTAGCAGACTTTCTAGGGATATTCCCCATATAAAATTTTGACAGTTTATACAATATAAGTTTTCTTTCTTTCTTTACAATTCCATTCTTTGTACTTACTTTCATTGTGTTGTTGCTGTGCTTAGATATTCTTGAATAGGAATGATAGTAGTACTATCCAACTTTTTTCTTGTTCCCAAATTTAATAAATGTGCTTTGTGTTCTTTATGATTAATTATGATTTTATGATTGCATTTTAAACATTTTTCTTTAGGTATATAACCTTTATCAGGTAAGAACTTTTTTATAATAAATTTTCTGGAGTAATTATAATTCAACAATACTCTATTTCATCAAATGCTTTTAAGTTGACATTTGGGGTAAATTCTTTTTTTCTATAAATATGATAATATATCATAATTCATTTAAGAATTGTAAGGCATTGAATTCAGAGAGCAGTTTAAATTCATTGTTATTTATCTCCACCTCCTCCAGTGGATTTAAGTCACAAGTTTGGTATAGATTTTTGCAAAAGAGAGCAACTTACCCCCCCCCCCCTTTTCAAAGCCTTTCAGATTTCATTGTCAAAGGTATGTGCTTGTAAAGCACAAATTGGAAGGTGTTTTCTCACTTTCAAGTATCATCAGCACTCCTCTGCAGTGTTCTTGTCTTTGTGACAATATTGGGCAAATTCTCTTGAAACTCGCTATAATTTGAATTTTCTATATGAGTAAGTTGTTAAAATAATGGTTACCTTTATATATATAATAGAACACTTCTTGTTTGGTATATATTCTGTCACCTTTAGTAACAAAGATTTTTGTCTTAATAGGCATTTGTACTTTCCTTCTAATTTTGAAATCAATTGACATAGTCTTTATTTTAACATCTTTTCATCATAATTTGTGTACTTCTATTTAGGTTTTAGTTATTGATTTTTTTTACATCTTTTAAAACATTTTTTCAATTTTAGAGTTTTATTTTTTCAAAATTTATTTATTCAAGGTACATCTCGATCACAGGCCCCTCCAACTTCCCCTCCTGGTCCCACCCTCTATATTCTTCACCCTCTCCCTCCTCTCCTCCTCTGGTGAGAGGTACCCCCACATATCAACGCCCTTGATTTCATCCGTTACATGAGGGTTAAGAACTTCCTTTTGCACTGGTGCCGAACTTAGCTGCCCAGCTAGGGTAAGGTGTTCCACTAGAAGGCATCAGAATCCATGACAGATATAGGCTCTTCCCACTCCACTTGTTAGGGCATCTGTATGAAGACCAAGATGCCTATCATCTATATATGTGCAGGGGTCTTAGGTCTAGTCGTAGAATGGTTATCTTGTATTATATGGATAATATCCAGTTATAAGTGAACATATACCATGTATATGCTTCTGGGCCTGGGTTAGCTCACTCAGGATGAGCTTTTCTAGTTCCATCCATTTGGTTGAAAATTGCATGATTTCCTTGTTTCTGACAGCTGAGTAGTATTCCACTGTGTAAATATACCACAGTTTAGAGTTTTTAGTGAAATATATATGGTGTTTTTAAAATATTTATTTATTACTGCAGGTTACATCTCCATCACAGTGTCCTCTTTCTGCCCCTCCCAGTCCCATCCTCCCACCCTGTACCCCCTATCTCTTCCATCCCACTCCTCTGGCGTGGAGTGTCCCTACATAACAGTCCCCTGCCCCATTTCAGCAGTCATATGAGGGCCAAGAGCCTCCTCATACACTGGGGCCTACAAGGCAGCACCACTAGGGCAAGGTGTCTCATCGATAGGAAACAAAGTCTATGTTCCTGTTCCCATTGGTGCATTGGTTGTAGCATAGTTATCCTGTACTATATGACTAAAATTCAATTATAAGCGAATAGATGCTATATGCATCCTTCTGAGTCTGGGTTAGCTCACTCAGGATGAGCTTCTCTAGTTCCATCCATTTGGCTGCTAATTGCAGGATTTCATTGTTTCTGATGGCTGAGTAATATTCCATTGTGTAGATGTACCACAGTTTTTTAATCCATTCCTCCATTGAAGGACATATAGGTTGTTTCCACTTTCTAGCTATTACAAATAAGGCTGCTATGAACATAGATGAGGAAACATTCTTGTGGTTTGGTAAGGAATCATTTGGATGTATACCCAGAACTGGTATGGCTGAGACTTGAGGTAAAGCTATTCTAAGTTTTCTAATATATCGCCAGACTGATTTCCATAAACTTGCATTCCCACCAGCAATGGAGGAATGTTCCACTTTCTACATCTCTCCTTCATCTCTCTTATTGCTCTAGCAAGAACTACAAGTACTATGTTGAAGAGATATGGCGAAAGTGGACATCCTTGTCTTATCCCTGAGTTTAGAGGAAATGCTTCAAGTTTCTCTCCATTTAATTTGATGTTGGCTACAGACTTGCTGTGTATCACCTTTATTATTTCTAGGTATGGTACTTGTATGCCTCTTCACTCCAGGATATTTAGCATGAAGGGGTGTTGGATTTTGTCAAATGTTTTTTCAACATCCAGCAAGATGATTATGTGATTTTTTTGTTTGTTTGTTTGTTTTGTTTTCTTTCAGCTTGTTTATTTGGTGAATTACGTTGATGGATTTTTGTATGTTGAACCATCCTTGCATTCCTAGGATGAAGCCTACTTGATCATGGTGTATGATACTTTTGATGTGTTCTTGGATACAGTTTGCCAGTATTTTATTAAGTATTTTTGCATTTATATTCATGAGGGAAATTGGTCTGAAGTTCTCTTTCTTTGTGGATCTTTGTGTGGTTTAGGAATCAGGGTGACTGTGGCCTCATAGAATGAGTTTGGTAGAGTTCCTTCTGATTCTATTTTGTGCAAGAGTTTGAAGAGTATTTGTTATTAGCTCTTCTTTGAAGGTCTGGTAGAATTCTGTGCTGAAATCATCTGGCCCTGGGCTTTTTTTTTTTTTTTTGGTTGGGAGATTTTTAATGACTGTTTCTATTTCCCTAGGGGTTATAGGGCTGTTTAATCTGTTAAGCTGATCTTGATTTAACTTTGATGGGTGGAATCTATAAAGAAAATTGTCCATTTTGCTTAGGTTTTCAAATTTGGTGGAGTATAGATTTTTAAAGTAGAACCTAAAGATTCTCTGGATTTCCTCAATGTCGGTTGTTATTTCTCCCTTTTCTTTTCTGATTTTGTTGATTTGGGTTTTTTCCCCTCTGCTTTTTAGTTAATTTGTCTAATGGTTTCTCTATTTTGTTGATTTTCTCAAAGAACCAACTCTTGGTTTCATTGATTCTTTGTATTGTTCTTTTTGTTTTTAAGTTGTTGTTTTCAGCCCAAAGTTTGATGGTTTTCTGCCTTCTGCTCCTCTTGGGAGTGTTTGCTTTTTTTTTTTTTTTCCAGTTCTTCCAGTTCAGCTGTTACTTTGCTAATATGAGCTGTCACAATTTTCTTTTTGAAGGCACTTAGTGCTATGAACTTTCCTCAGAGCACTGCTTTCATTGTGTCCCATAGGTTTGAGTATGTTGTGCCTTCATTTTCGTTGGATTTTAAGAAGTCTTTGATTTCCTTCTTTATTTCTTCCCTGACCCAGTAGTCATCCAGTATAGAGTTGTTCAGTTTCCATGAGTGTGTAGGCTTTCTGGTATTTCTGTTGTTGTTGAAGTCCAGCTTTAATCCATGATGGTTTGATAAAATACAAGGGGTTATTTCAATTTTCTTGTATCTGTTGAGGCATGTTTTGTGTCCGACTGTGTGGTCATTTTTGGAGAAGGTTCCATGAAGTGCTGAGAAGAAGGTATATTCCTTTATGTTTGGGTGAAATATTCTGTAGGTATCTGTTAAGTCCATATGGTTCATGACCTTTATTAGACTCATTATTTCTCTGTTTGGCTTCTGTCTTGATGACCTGTCCATTGTTGTGAGTGGGTGTTGAAGTCTTCCACTAATAATGTTTGTGGTTCGATGTGTGGTTTAAGCTTTAGAAGAGTTTCTTTTACAAATGTAGGTGCCCTTGTATTTGGGGCATAGATATTCAATATTGAGATGTCCTCTTCATGAATATTTCCTTTAATGAGTATGTAGTGCCCTTCTCTTTCTTTTTTGATTGACTTCAGTTGAAAGTCTATTTTATTTGATATTAAGATGGCTACTCCAGCTTGCTTCCTGGGTCCATTTGCTTGGAAAACCTTTTTCCCAGCCCTTTACTCTGAGGTAGCGACTATCTTTGTTAGTAAGATGTGTTTCTTATGTGCAGCAAAATGATGTGTCTTGTTTATGGATCCATTCTGTAAGCCTGTGTCTTTCCATTGGGGAGTTGAGTCCATTGATGTTGATGGATATTAATGACCAAAGGTTATTATTTTGGTGTAGGTGATGGTTGTGTGTTTCTTTTGGTTTAGCTGCAGTGGAGTTTTTTTTTTTTTTTTTTTTTCATCCTCTGTTTTCTTGTGTGTAGTTATATTCTCTGGGTTGGAATTTTCCCTCTAAAATTTTCTGTAGGGCTGGGTTTGTGGGTAGATACTGTTTAAATTTGATTTGTCATGGAATATCTTTTTTTCTCCATCTATGTTGATAGAGAGTTTTGCTGGGTATAGTAGTCTGGCTAGGCACCTATATTCTCTCAGATCTTGTAGGAATTCTGCCCAGGCCCTTCTGGCTTTTAAAATTTCTGAGGAGAAGTCAGGTGTAATTCAGATGGGTCTGCCATTATATGTTACTTGACCTTTTTCTCTTACAGCTTTTAATATTCTTTCTTCGGTCTGTACATTTGGAGTTTCAATTATTATGTGGTAAGAGGAGTTTCTTTTCTGATCTAATATGTTTGGTGTTCTTTATGCTTCTTGGGATATTATTGTCATCTCTCTCTTTAGGTTTGGGAAGTTTTCTTCTATGATTTTGTTGAAGATGTTTCCTGGATCTTGGAGTCAGGAGTCTTCTCTTTCCTCTATGCCTATAATTCTTAGGTTCCATCTTTTCATTGAGTCCTTGATGTCTTGGATGTTATGGGTAAGAACTTTTTTAGATTTCTCATTTTCTTTAGTTGTTGTGCTGATTTCTTCCATTGAATCTTCCATGTCTGAGATCCTTTCTTCCATTTCTTGTATCCTATTTTTGATACTCATGTCTGTAGTTCCTGTTCTTTTCCCTTGATTCTCCTCTTCCACTCTTATCTCTGTTTGTGTTTTCTTTATTGCTTCTACTTCCAATTTCAAGTCTTGAAACATTTTATTTGTTTTATATGTTTCTTGTTCCAATTTGCTTGTCTTTGCAAATCTTTCATATCTTTTGAATCTTTCATTACCTTGTCTCTTTCCTGTTCATGTTGGACTGCATTGGCTTGGAGGTCTCCAATGCTTTTATTTATAAAATTGAGGATTCTTTGTATTCTTTCAGTATTTTAATTTCTTCTTGAAAGGATTCCATCCTTTTCCTAAGTATAGGTTTGTAATCATTTTCATGTGTTTCAGCTGTGGTGGGATGTTCAGGCTTGCTGTGTTAACCTTGCTCAATTTTGTTGGAGTCATATTTCCCTGAATTTTGACAGTTTTGTTCTTTCTTCCGCTGACCTTTAGCCATCTGGTTGCACTAATCTGATTGTTCCTGATGTCTTCTGGACCATTTCAGTGGCAATGCTGGTCCTCTCTAGGGTGTTGCAGTAACTGTATGAATATTGGGCGCTCAGGTAGATGGGGTGTACCTCTATCTGGCAGTTGGTGCTACCTTCCAGGACCCTGCAGTAATCAGACCTGCAGGAGACTGAACTGGTGCAAGAAGAGCAGCCCTTGCCCTGTCTGAGTACAATGTTCTTCCAAGTGATTGTATATCCAGTAGAGGAACCTTTCTGTCCAACACCTTTCTGGGTAAGCCCAGATATGCTTGTGCCTCCCTGCCAGCTACTGCGTGGCTTTTGCCAGATTCTCTGGCCGAGTCTGTGCTGGCCTCTGCCTGGGTCCTAGGCCTGTGTCCCACACCAGTGGCCTCTGCTCTGTACTCCAGACCTCTGCCCCACACCGCAGGTCTCTGGTTTGGACTGGAGATTGTGCCTCTTGCCACTAACCTTCGCTTTGGGCCCCAAGACTGTGCCACTAGCTGTTGACCTCTGCTTTGGGCCCAGCCTGTGTCCAATGCCACTAACCTTTGCTTTGGGACCCCAGCCTGTCCACTCACTGGGTTTTTGAGTGGCTCTTTCCACTTCTATGGCTCACTCCTTGGCCTGGGTTCTGTGCCACACCATGCCATGCTCCACTGTCCCCGCTGCTTGGGTCTGTGCGCCGTGCTGCACTGCTACTTGCAGTCTGGGTTCTGCACAGCACCACTTGGGTCCACACTGCCTGAGTCCATGCAGAGCTGTGCCCTGCAAAGCTGTTCTCTGCTGCCTGTTAGTCCCACGAGGGATCCCCACCCCACTGGTCCCTGGGTTCGCCGGGTGTGACCCTGCTGGTTCATGCTTCTCAGGATGTTGCTCAGCTTGTTTATATTTCTGAGATGGTGTAGCTATCCCCCCACACCCTCCCAGCTCAAAATGTGTCCCTGCCAACTGCCGCCATCTTGGATCCTCCTATATGCTGTTTTACCAGGTATTAGTCTTCCTACACTACCAACTCTTTTTCTCCTCTTACTCCTCCACATCCTCTTTCTCTTCTCCCTCCTACATCTTCTCCTGCTGTTTATCCTCCTTTCTACTCACTCTTCTCGTTTTTGAAGCAGTCTCAGGTAGACCTGGTTAGTCTTAAATTCACTATGTAGTTGAACATACCCTTGAACACATGATGTCCTTGTCTTTACCTTCTAAATACTGTGATTATAGATGTGTGGTACTACACATGATTCATTATTATAAGCATTTTCTTCAATTTCTCTTTCATTTTTATATGTGCTTTCACATGATTAATGAAAAATGAGCTTTGAGGGTTTTTTTTTTCTTTTAAATTGTAATTCTTGGTCTGGAGATATGGCTGGGTGATTAAGAGAAGTAAATGGCTGAGTGATTAGAGAAATAAGTTCTTTTGCAAAGGAACAGAGATCAGCTTCCAGCACACATGGTGGGTCACAACCACCTGTAACTCTAGTTGTAGAGGATTTGACACTCTCTTCTGACTTCCATAGGCTCATAAACTCAGGTACACAGTCATACACATAATTAATTAAATCTAAAAATGTTACATTGTAAAACTCTCATTCTATTTTAAATTTTATATTGCATTTTGTTTATTTAGTAAGTTAGTTAGGTATGTGAGTGTGATTGTGTGTGTTGTGAGTGTGTGTGTGTGTGTGTGTGTGTGTGTGTGTGTGTGTGTGTAAGAGAAAAATTTGCAAGAGTTGGCTCTGGAGATCTAATTTGGGTTTCAGATTTGGCTGCACGTGTCATTACTAGTGAGCCATCTCTCTGGTTAGCTTTTAAAATTATACTGTACTAGAAATTGTAGTATGATTTTTTTATAGAAGCAACATTATTGACATTCTTATTTCCTAAATATAAAAAGAATATTTCTTATATTTCTTCAATAAGTATAATTGTTATAAAATTTAATAGAGGTTATAAGGAATATAATATAATCTTCAATTTCTATTTTGTAAAGAATCTGTAAAGATTTGCATGAATGGTAAATTTATCAGTAGCATTTCTTCTTGTATTTGTTGATACTTTAGTATTTCTTGTTTAATTTTTTTTAGTTGGCAACTTACACTAATAACTATTTTAAACTTTGATTTATATTTTTATTCCTAGGATGTTTCATATCATACTATTATATTATTTTTGTAGGTAAGAGAGTTTACTGCAAATAGGTAATATTTAGAAAATTTCAAACGTGGG
Source organism: Lophiomys imhausi (assembly GCA_907164525.1). Taxonomy (NCBI): domain Eukaryota; kingdom Metazoa; phylum Chordata; class Mammalia; order Rodentia; family Muridae; genus Lophiomys; species Lophiomys imhausi. The sequence goes on from CAJQZJ010005020.1 coordinate 10,096,778, forward strand.
TTTAACCGAGACTGGGCTACACTTGTTCATTCTCCAGAAGTTCTTGCATGGTTTTCCTTTGAGATTTTAAGAACCTTACACTGTGAATTGAATAAATCTTTACCTCTTTAATTTTCTTTCATTTTATGAACCATTAACATAATTTTCAAAGTCAAATACTACTATAAGTGTTTCCCCCAAATATTCCTCTGCTCTTGCCCTCATTCTTGGTTTCTGCTCCCTAAAGCAAGGATCTGCAAATTGCTTGTGGGAACATTAAGAGAGTAAATGATTTCTGCTTTGAGGACTGTTGGAGTTCTGCAGAGTTGTGAAAGCAGCACAGCCAACAGTCGTGAACAGGCTTTATTCACAAAAGACAGCAGTCAGGACTTTCCCCTTTTGCTAACAGAAACCAGTTTGACTTACTTGACTGTATTCTGTAGCATCTGTACATTTCCAAATAAAAATGTTTATTCTGCAATTTGCTATATATGTCCCTTCATTTTAGATAGAGCTTATTGACCTTTTAACTATAGATAATTTTATTTCTTAATATTTCTGCTGCTAGATAATGGTCCCTCTTACTCTCAATATATTTTTCTTTTGCAACTGACCTCCTATCTTATAATCTATGATTCTATTTCTATTTCATTCAATTTCCGTGAACCTAGTCAGAATTGACTGTTTCCTCAAGTTCTTGTAAGTTTTTTTTTGCCTTGGTCTCTGCCTTTATTGAGTATCTTTTACTGTTGCATCTCCTACGTGGCTTGGGTTCAGGAAGCCTGGCTAAGAACAATGAGGAAATAAATAAAGGAAAGACACACAGACATACATACAATTAAAGTGGGATCATGTATTGTTCTCCAACGCATACCACTGCATCCTGGAACCTTCATGTATTTATTAGGTACAGCACAGGGGTAGGGGTAGCTAGTTTTCTAGAAGGTCTCTGCAGGCCAACAGTCTCAGGCTGTAAACATCTGGGAGGTGTAAGCTCTAGCTGCCAGTCTTTTCACACACTGACAGACGGTTCATAAACATTCATACCTGGACTCTGGAAGAAAGCTTTTCTATCCCTGTTGTACCTGGCCCTTATGGGTAGGAGTTTTGTCAATTAATCATGGGTCAATTGGTCTCAGAGGTTTCATTAGAGTTTAACAATCTCTTGATTGTTCTGGTAACAGTACCTGGCACCTGCTCCCTGCTGTGTCTGCCCTCTCAAAATTCAGAATTTCTCTGTGCTTTACCTACTGCAGCATGTAATCCTCTAAATTTGACCACATGGAGTAATGGTAGGCCTTGGGACTTGATGTGAGATGGAAAATTCAGAGTTTGATTTTTTTCTTAGTAATACTTTTGGCCACACCCTGGATAGAATCTCTGTCTTCAGAGGTACCAGCTATCTCCAGTGTTTTACCTTCCTATAAAAAAATAAATAAATAAATAATAAATTTAAAAAAAAGAAGGGAGGAAGTTTAACCTGAAACCTGGCCACCAGGCTATGAGACTATCTTGGTTCTTTAAAACCTGTCTAGTGCCAACTTGGGTCAGCTTTTGACCTTGGGATATCCAAGCACCATTGTGCACTGGGCTAGAATGAATGAAGCTTAGCTTTATGGATGGGTTATACTGGATCTTGGTTGGCAGTGAGTATGGGAGCAACAACCTTCTCAGAGATGGTTTTCAGTGAAACAACTCTCCTTATTGGGGTGAATAAGGGTTATATAAACCTTGGGAAGTAGGTAGACTTATTTGGGGTATATACAATATTGGCTGGGGCCAAAGTGCTGGAAATGCTTCATTTTCATGAAAAGGAATTCCAGGTGCTAGCTGGACATGTCCTCTTGCTTCAGCTGTAGAAAGAATGCTGTCCAAAATGGACAAAACTTAGAAGCAGGTAAGTCAACAGCCTAGCTCTGCCAAGAGAGGGTAGGCAAGTCCTTCATAATTCCTGCTCTACAGTCAATGTCTGTCAGAGAAACGGGGCCAAATGGCTGAAGATTGATGCTGTAATGTATGGAGAGAAAATGAGAACTGTCCAGGCAGCCACTGTTATGTCATTTCTTAGTTTTGGAAGCTGTAGGCCCTGTACTTCCTATAAAATCAGATATATTTATCCCTCTCAGGTCTCTGAGGTGGTTGAAGAACAGATAGCTCGAGTTTCATAGTTAAATTTTGAGTTGTTTAGGAATCAAGAGGGTGTTCTGGATCTCAGAAGATGTTTTTAAAATTGTGATGCAAGTTAGTATGAAAACTGAGTTAGATATAGAACTTTAAACTCATGGAGATGGTTAGATAGTAGAATGTTAAAGTCAGGTGCCAAATACGTATGGACTGGACATTGGGAATGTATGCTAAGCCATATAACTCTCATAATTGTGGCCTATTTATTTCTGTTGTTTTGTATTGTATTTATTGTTATAAGAGAAAGAACCCATTTGTTGGACTGAAAGGGGGAGCTGTTGGGGGGAAAAGATATACCTTAAACTTAAAAAAAAGGGAAGAGACTGGGGGGTTGAGGGGGAAGAGGGTGGGAGGGTGACATTGGAGGGGGGAGTAGGGAGGGGATTGTGATTGAGATGTAACTTAAAGAAATAAAAAATAAATTATTTTTAATAAATAAATATATAAATAAATAAGTAATAAATTTTTAAAAAAAGAAGGGAGGAAGTTTAACCTGAAACCTGGCCACCAGACTATGTGACTACCTCAAGGGTGGCAGAGGTGGGGGCCATACAGATTATGTGTGCTGGAACATGCAGTCCCAGAGCAAGGAGGGAACAGTTCTACTCTTACCAGTGGTAGGATGATATTTTCAGGTTTTGGACACATCTTGAACCTCACTGTTGCTCCAATCTGGCTCCCCTAGTCATATGGCTTTCTGGCCCCACAGTCTATAGACTGCTTTTGTTGTGTGTTACAAACTCTCATTTGTGATGGTGAATTAACAATCTGTTTCTGAAAATGTTGGGTTTTTTTTGTCACTATTTATTCTTTGATACATGGAGAGTTACAGAGAACATTTTAACACTTCAAAATGCATGACCATCTTGGTACATTTTGAAATACACTTTTATTTTGATGAATTGATATAAGAATAATTGCAGTACCATTTGTTTTGTGATCATATACATGCCTAAGTTTTATAGGTATTACTTATGTACTTGAAAAACTTCACATCCCTTTTTTATGTGTTTATTGATAAGATAGGTTAAGTGTTTGTATACCAACTTTGATTAATTGTATGAGATTTGAATCTTCTATAGCTTTCTGAATATTTGCTTGTCTGCTCAGCAAGTGACTAGTTTAAGTGCTGTGTGTTTGTTGTTTTTCCTTGTGATATGGCCAATTTTGTTGTTCTTTCTCTCATACACAGACACACAATCAGAGAGAGAGAGAGAGGGAAGGGAGAGGTTGTTGTGGGCATATATCATATATCAAAGTTTGTGTGACAGCTGAGATTTCCAGGTTCTTGTTTCCCAGAACAATGACTTTGGACAGAAACATGTAGATAGTGGTGATAGAGACAGTTTTATTAAGAAAGAGAGCACTTGGTATCTGGAGAGATGACTCAGCAGTTAAGAGTGTTTACTGCTTTTCCAGAGAACTCAAGTTAGATTCTCAGAACCCATGATGTGAGGCTGCTCACAACTGCCTGTACCTCCAGATCTAGAGGATCTGACATGCTCTTCTGGCCTCTGTGGGTACCTGCATTCATACGGACTTACTACACATAGACGCACACACCTACTCTGTTTTATCTTTTTTTTTTTTTTAATAAAAATAAGCCCCCACAACAGGAAGAAGAAGGAGGAGGAAAAACACACTTAACAAAAAGGACATGGTTTTCTCTCCTCCCAGAGAGCTAAGAAACAAGATTAGAAAGAAGCTAAAGTGTTTATGTTTAGTTTGCCTAAAAAGGCATTTTGCCCTTATTTTGAGGTGGTAATCAATCAATAGTTTTCTGGTGTCATGTATTTTCTCTCTTTTGTTTTCAAACTATTCTCTTATTTATTTATGTTTCTCAAACATCATGCTTTGGATGGTCTTAGTATGAATATCTGTGTCTTCCACAGATCCTGACCCTCTCTACTCAGCCATTTTTCTCTTTCATCTTGCCTCTACCAGTTTATCATGTCTCTTTTTAGACAACTTTTGATGAGATGCATTTAGAGTTTTATTTATTTTCTCTCTATATCTTGTTAATATTTTATATCTTGTTCTGCATGCTTAATGCTGGATTTCTTCAGCTCTTTCTTATAGATTATTAATTATTCTTACAGTAACATCTATTATGCATCTTTCATAGGTATTACTTATGTAAAATGGTTAAGATGCATCTTAACCAGAGAGATGAATATTTAAATTCAACTGCATTTTTGAAAGTTAGTTGGTGGGGTTGTGTTGTTGATGGTGTTCTCCTGTACATAAACATTTATTTAAATTATTAGTAAAAAAAAATACTTTGTGATCTACCACAGTTTTATAATCTAAAGTCCTTTGTGGTTTAATTAAGTTATTTTTTGGCTGATGGTTCCTCTTAGTGTTTGTTGTTTATTCTGTTGTTATCAGTCTATATGCCCTTGGCCTGTCCCTTTGAACCTAAGGTGAGTCAGAACATGAAGGCCTGAAGAAAACATATTAGAAGAGAATGGCTGCTTCCTAACTTGCAGGAGATAGATAGTTGTAGAAGGGCCAGGGATAAGATACATCTTCCCAGAATCTGAACTGGGGCAGGGGACTGTTAGGTAGGGACACTCCACTCCAGAGGAGTGGGATGGAAGGGTTAGGGGGTAGAGGGTGGGAGGGAGGGGCTGGGAGGGGTGGGAAGAGGGCAATGTGATGGAGATGTAACCTGAAGCAACAAATAAATAAATTTAAAAACATAAAATTTTTTAAAAAGGTACATCTTCCTTACTTACTACAACTTTCTGAAAATGTCACCATCTCGGAAATCATTCAGGGTCTCATCCACTGGTTATGTGGGAGCCTTTAGGATAAAACCCCCTTCTCAAATCCCGTCAGCTATCAAAGAATCCCCAAATACATCAGCCTCAGCTTGTGGAGGACAGTTGATATTCAAGCTATAACAATGAGAGGTAGTAAATAGCTTCTGTCTGTCAAAGTTCATTACTCTCAAAACAAATGAGACATTCCTCAGAAGTCAGAATCTCTGGGGTTGGAGTCCATGGGTCCATAATTCTCAAAACTTTTGCAGGTGATTCTAATTTACAAGGCAGAATAATATGAATGGAATTTGGTACATAGTGAGTACATTGTGAGATCATTAGCTAATGCTTTCTTTCCTTTTTTTTTTTAGTATAAGATGTCTCATTGTGATTATTTTATTCTTATCATCAATTTCTGCCTTCTTGAATGGGTGGGAAGCATTTTCTTTCATATATATGCAGTGAGAATATTAGGGGGCGTGGACTCTTTCAGCAAAGGTTATGTATGGGCCCTTACAATAAAAGCAACCTGAAGCTTAAGTCCCAATTCCCCCATTTACTAGCCTGGGAATTTTTTTTTCATGGAATAAAGGCAATATACCTGGCTCTTATTAGTTTTAATTTTCTTTTTTATTTAAGAATATTTTTGTTTATTTTACATTCCAATCACCATCCTCCTCTCTCCCTTCCTCCCAGTCCCACCCTCCCACCTACTTCCCTCATTACCATCCCCAACCCAGTACCAACTCACTCTGGCACATCAAACCACATTAAGACCTAGTCCTCCTCTTCCACTGAGGTAAGATAAGGCAGCTCTGCTAGGAACATGAGCTCCAGAGGGAGGGATAGAACCCATTCCCATTGTTAGGGGATCCACTTGAGGACCAACCAGCCCTCAGCTTCATATATGTAGTGGGCCTAGGACCTAAAATTGTGTTAAAATATACAACTTTTGTTTAGGAATGTAACAGCTAAGTAATATAAAATATTTTAAATACTTGAGAAATTTTCTAATCACATACTAAGATGTTAATAATTCATAAACATTCTATTTACTTTCCACCTTTGTATTTCAACTTTGTATGTTTGTATCATTTCTTTATTAGTTTCCTCCTTTATTGACAATCTAGTTTCTGCATCTACAATACAGATTTCAGGTTCATTGGAAATGGATTTGAGATTGAAATAAGAAAAGAAAAAAAACCAAAAAACAAAACGATTACACCTTGTGAGGTTCAAATGCCATTTGTCCCCTTGATATTGACCGTATGGAAAGTAATTGATCTGACAACCATTAGTTATTACTAATGAAGCAGCTGTGGACATTCTTGATGATTTAATGTAATGACAGAATGGAGGTCTGAAATGTCTGGAGTTGGGGTCAATGGCTAAGTCTCTGAAGAAAAATGAAAGCGCTAGTTAGTCCTCAGAACTTATTTTAAGGAATAAAGGCATTTATGAAGTTCTAAACACAAAAACAGAGGAAGTCATCTTGATTATTTTTTAATAAAACAAAGTTTTGAAAGCTTAAAATTTGCCACTATATTTCATTTTGCTCTCATTTAAAAAGTGATTTACTTATGGTTATATTATCCTAGAACCTTAATAAGCAACTCCTCAAGGGTAAAGATCACGGCTGCCTTACCTTTTTTTTATGCCCTGGATTCAAATGTAAGTTCTATCATCTACTACTTGTATGACTTTGAGAAAGTTAAGTAGCCTCTCAGAGATTTCGTTTAAATATCTGTAAAAATGGAGAAATAAATGTTTTAATTATAGTTATGGAAGAATATGTAAGATCTTCTATGACACACACACACACATATATATGTGTGTATTTTATATATATATATATATATATATATATATCATCTGACATATAAAGAATCGTTGAATAAGGCATCCCATGAATGTTTTTGTATGTGTGTTTTATCTTTTTCATTGTAAGCATAGTGAAAGGCTAGACAATGGTAATCTCTCAGAACCTTTTTCTTTCCTTCATTGATTCTAGTTACCTTAACCCTAGACCTCAGGCATTATGGGATATATTCCATTGGTATTGGATGTGTTTCAATTTATTTCATCTTTCTTTCACAATTTCTTGTGTCCTTTTATGAAAACTGGATTTATTAAAACAAAGGTATCGGGCTGGAGAGATGGCTCAGCGGTTAAGAGCACTGGCTGCTCTTCCAGAGGTTATGAGTTCAATTCCCAGGAACCACATGGTGGCTCACAACCATCCATAATGAAATCTGGTGCCCTCTTCTAGTCTGCAGATATATATGCAGACAGAACACTGTATACATAATAAATAAATCTTTAAAATAAAATAAAATGGAGTTAAAACAAAGGTATCTAGAACATCCCACTCCACTCCACTCCCCTGTTGTAAGCATAAAATGTCAAGAGGATAGGATTTTCTCAAGCACCTATGGTTATACAATGGATCCTGAGATTAGGGCTGAGCCTCCCACCCTGGGCCTAAAGCAGATGACAGCATGGAGGAGTTACAGAAGAGGACACATGTCCCTAAATCTAGTCAGAGTGGTGTCAAGTATTTGGAGAATATTCTTGTTATAATTTTGTACTAAATATCTTTAGTCTCATTGAACATCAAAGGTCTACCTTTACCCTAATGATATTATTTTATTTTCAGGCAAATTCTAGGTTGTTCTAGACAAATAAAGAAAATTAGTAGCTAAAGTTTATAGAGAATTCTATATTACCTAATGAGAGTTTAAACATTATACATACATTAACTCCTTTAGTTCCTATCAGAACCCCACAAGGTACATACAATTATGACCATTTATCAACATGGGAATTATTATCAACTCATAACACAAGGTGACAAAACCCTAAAGTGTTAATGTTAGAAATAAATATCAAGTTTTCAAAGCTCCAAAACTAACTAAGTGGAAGCCAATTGTAGTAATTAATTCCAAAATAATAAGATCTGTAAGCTGACAGGTTAACTGAGCACAAGTTACAACCAATGATCACTGTTGTAGTGTGGGCTGCTAGTCTGCATGGCTTCTTGTAACCTTGCTTATGATTTTCTGTGTTAATTATCCAAAATTGGTGATTTACATAGCAAGGGCTACTAATACATTCTTGTATTTTTTTTTCTTACAGAGGGTCATTTTCAACATTGTTAACTTCAGTAAAACTAAGAGTCTCTATAGAGATGGGATGGCACCTATGGTGAAATCTACCAGCAGACCAAAATGGTAAGTGACCCGTGTGATGTAAACCATTTCTTTTCAGAAGATTTGACTTATTACTTAAACTTACCTTTTGCATAGCTAGGACATGACTTAATTATAGCTGATAAATGTGAAGCAGAGGAGTTTCCACATGGCATTATCCGGGCTCAGCATACTGTTCTTTCTGAATGTTAATCCATGCTTAGGAGAACCAACATTTGATTATGAGAGGAGTTATTGTATGAAGTTTGCTAAAATTCTTGTCTTATTATAATTTATTATGTATCTTTGGCAATATACTTAAAATTGGACCTCCACCCACTCCCCTTCCTTTGGTCTACTTTAAAAATAGATGATGTGTAGTTACCCAGAAAGACATTGGAAACTGTAGTTTAGTCCAACCTATAATCTGTGGGCTGCATGCAGCCTAGAATAGCTGTGAATGCAGCCAAACACATTCGTAGATGACAATGTCATGTCTCACAAAAATGGTTGGACACCCTGGATGTATTACCGTTCTTTTCTTCTTTTCTTCCTTTCTTTCTTCTACAGCGTGTGTGTGTGTGTGTGTGTGTGTGTGTGTCTGTGTATGTTTTGATAGTATTCTCTATAGACATTGTATATTTATGGATGTTAAAAGTTTTATTTGTCCCATCACTACACTAAGGAGAAGACAAAGTAGATTAGATTACTTACTAATTGTAATGATGATGATACTAGTAGTAATAGTAATAATTACACTATTTGTTAAGACCTCATTTTTACAAACATTTTACTTTTTGTAGTTAATATTTTCACATCTTTTAAAGAAATATTTTAAAATATAACAATATTAAGAAAAAGTTGAAGTTAAGGAAAATTAAATGTTTTCTCACAGTCATAAAAGCTAAAGGGAGGATGTAGTTATTTATATATTGCCTCAAAGGGTCTTGAAACTGCTTCATTCTATCTCCATCTATTCATTTATGCATTAACCCAACATTTGTTGAGACTAACAACATAAGAGCTTTAAAAGACAGAAACCAAGTATTATTCATCGGTCACACAGTAGGTGTTAAGAAAATGCTCTTGAGATTGAACTGAATTCGTTATAAGAATTTATATGTAATTCACCTGGCATCTTGCTAAGTGCTCAAAAAATGTCATCTATTATTAATAATATGTAAAATGCTGTACAAATTCAAGGAATTGTTAATATTATTCTAGCTTTGATCCTTGTTCAAATTTTAATGACTAGTGAGAAGATAGTCTCCAAATGTCTATATTTATAGAAAACTAGCATTTCATAAATATTGAATTGTGCTTTTATCTACAAATGATGCTTGGCAATTTTCTATAAATGCTAGCTTGAGATGCTCAGGTTTATAAAAATGCAGGCATTTGATAACAGTTATAAAAAACTGTTTATTAAATGATAAACACATCTCTCTGGTCATGTTTTTTTTTTGTTGTTGTTGTTCTTTGTTTTGGTTTTTTACCTTACTCCGTCAAATCAATTAAACAGCTTCACTTTTGTTCTCTTTGTGTCAATGCAGTCTGAGCAAAGAACAAGACTTCACTGTGAGTCTCTCAATCCAGCCCAAGAAGACAATAATATAGGCAGGCATGTGTGTCAATGCATACTTAAAGCTGGTAAAATGATATCACTATGTATCTTTTCATAGGAACCTTTGAAGTACATTATGCATCTTTCAAAGTCTGTATTAAGATCTTATACAACGACAGTAATTGCTTTTTACTTTTCCAATTATTAGCTTTGAATGCTTTCTCTCCCCCCTCTCTCCTTTCCCCTTTCCTTCCTCTCCCCTCTCTCCCTCCTTCTCTGCCTCCCACATTCCCTACACCGCCCCATCTCTCAAATCTTACAGATAAAATTGTTTCATTTTGGTACCTGCCCTTGTCACTTAGATTCTTCCCCCTCTAAGATTTTGAAATATTAACGAGTCTTTGCCTCATTAATAAATTTGTGCCCAGATCCAATGCTGGCAGGCCCCACCAATAGCAGTTATTCATATCTAGCCACTGAGTTTTTCTAGTATGAAGTACCCTGAAAATTCAGAACTGAGGTTTTTGCAGGTTATCAAGCCAATTTGGCACAATATGACTTAGCAATCAACCTGCTTTTTTAATTCCTCTTTTTACTACTTATAATTTGAATATGAAGCTTCTCACATTGTTTTAATTTTCCTTTCCCTCAATCTAGATATTTACATATTTATTTCTCATTATGTTATTGAACATTGTAAAGCTCTGAACACTGTGTTAAATGTTTGGGTACAGAATGGATGTGAATATGCAAAGGAAACTTTCATAGAATTAAAAAAAAAATCTCAATAGGTCCTAGCCATTCCTCTAATTGCTAATATTTTACATTGAGCATCCTTTCTGTTCCTCTTGCTATTCATTCCCTAGGATATTCCTGCTGTCAGTTACCTAGATCACACCTTACCTCCCAGGAGCTATTATCTCAAATTTCCCAGTTGTCAGGAGCATTTGGCTGTCAAAATATTAGATTTTACTGAATTCAAGGAATTTGTCACAATGCAGGTTTCTGGACAAATAGCTTAATTCACGTCTGGCAAGTACCTTGCAGATTTTCACATTAGAATATCTTCTTCATTGCTCGCTTAATTCTACTTTTCCCAGTACTAAGACAGGAATAATAATTAACACGCTTTTCTTACCTGGGAATTTATTGCTTTTGTTAATAGCAAATAGGTTTGAATTTTGGAAATCTCTTACCTCAGAATAGATGTTAAAGTTTTATGTTATCTGGACTTATATCTAGAGAAGTACTAAAGAATACTATTTCTTCACTTTTCAGAGTGACACATTCTTGATGTATCTCATAAGGAACTATAAGTAATCCTAAAACTTTTGGGTTTTAGCAGGAATCTGGAAATCTGTTAGTTATAGAAAGCAAATGAACAAAAGACACATCTGAGAATCCATTAAAAATATATGAGCACTAGGTGCTTTTCTGTTTTAAGGACATAAAGTGCAAATATCTAGTAGTAAATGACAAGGCTGTAGGAAATTCTCGAAATTCTCGGTCTGCTTTAATGCAGTATAATTAATTCTGCTTATACACTAGCCCTCTTAATGTCTATGGACATAGAGTCTATAGCACAAAGATCTTAAAATCAAAACTCATCAGTATTTCCTGATGTTGCCAAACATTAGTTTACTATATGGAAACACTGCTGGAAATACTACATCTAGACAGCTGAGATGTGTATCTTTGTATATAGAGATATTGAGGATAGGAATGTTTACATAAGTAGTTAATGGTGAACCAGTCAGAAGCTTATGACCCCAAGTGTATTTTTCTAACCATATTCACAATACATGGGGATGGTGGGAGATGGGAACTCAAGAGGCAGAGAGAAGTATATTGTTATATGGTCTTTGGTTGCTCTGAAATACCTTCTCTGATTGCCGTTTCCAATACAGTGGACTGTGAGGATTGGAACGAACTTTAAAAGTAATTTCTGCTTAATATGTTAGAGTTGTTATACTCTGTACTAGATCCTGGATGATAAATATGAACCTGATATATTTTGTTTTTGTTTTTTGAATTGCTTTTCAGTATAGTATTAGGAAAAATTAGGATATATATAAAGAATATTGTGGGATTAAGTAGAAGAAACAAATGGATGTTAGTAGGGAGGGCCACATAGACTAATTGAGGTACTCTGTGGAGATGGTGTTATTTCAGCTGGGTATCAATGGATGGGACATGAAAAAATTAAATTGGGGTACAAGAGGAAAAAGTGACAATGTACCATGTTTGGTACCTTTTAAAAGTATTTGTGAAAAGTAATATAATAACAGTCATAATAATAATAATGATAATAATAATATTAAACTTGCTCTTGAAGAAGTTGTTATAAAAAATAGATGTGATATAGATGTTTAAATACCCTTTAAAGTCTAAAATGTCTTGATAATCAAACAAAATTTTAAACTCCCTATTTATTTTCTCTTTATTTACCTGAGTTTTGTAAGCATTATTCTTCCCTTCATTATTGTTTTTCCAGTCCTTCTGCCTATTAATAATTGCTAACTGAGTAGTTATAATGAACCAGGAACTACATGAGCCACTGAAGCACAGTGCTGAATGGACATAATATAATGTATAGTTTGTTGTGCTAAAAACTAAATCTGTAATTCTAACACAATATTTGAACTAGTGTACTGGGGGGTTGAGTGTGCTGTGGAAACTATTCAGCACCCTCCATAGCATTTAAGGGTTAGTCTAGGAACAGCAAGAGGATTTATCAGCAGGTTGGAGAGTTCCCACAGAAGCCAGGTGCCTGAGCTTAACCCAGATGAAGTGGAAGGAAAAACCAATTCCCAAAGTTAACAGCTGTCCCATTCAGAGTTAACACCTGTCCTCCAAACACACATCATGGCATGTATGTGCTCCCACATAATCTCTCTCTCTCTCTTCTCTCTCTCTCTCTCTCTCTCTCTCTCTCTCTCTCTCTCCCTCCCTCCCTCCCTCCCACCTCTCTTCTCCCACCCCCCTCACAAATACACACTAATAAGTAAATAAATATTTTAGAAATCTTAGTCTTAATCTACTTTAAGAATAAAGAGCCTTCCTCAGGGAGTATTATTTATTCTGAAAGTTGAAATATAAATAGTAGGTGGACATATATGAAGTAATAGAATGTATTTAAATACCGAAAATGAAAGATATCATTACCTTTGATGCACAAAAAACAATACAATTGAAACATGAAAGTATGAGGAGACAGTACTAGGAAAGTTATGTAGGAATTAAGTTGAGACAGGTTTCATAAGGCAAACTAAGGAATTGTATTCAGTTCTTCTGGCATGACCTCAATGGAAGAGGACACACTCAGTCCTGATGCAGCTCCATGTGCTGTGGTGGGATGATACTAGAGTGGAGGCTCTCCTTTTCTGGGGAGAAGGGAAGGGGTAATAGGGGGAAAAGGGCCAGGAGGGCGAGACCCAGAGGAGGGGAGAGAGGGGGGTTATGATCAGGATATAAAACGAATAAATAAATAAACCTATAAAATAAAAAAAAAGAATTGACATTGAAGGGCTGAAGGTAAGACTCGGGTTGAGTAGTACCGAGTGTGATGAGCTTGATGAGGTTCTATTGCTGGGATTGCACTCTAAAATTATCCTTGTGGTTGTCTTTTTTCTTCCATTTAATTTCATATCTCAAGAATATTAATGTACTACAATAAATCCAAGTTTCAAAATTAAATACTAATGCATAAAAAGAAAATAAAAGGCATTGCAGACTTCAGATTTTTAGATAAGACATGGGAGGTGAACTTTTTGTTTCTAGTATGTACTGCTGAAATAGTTTGTTATTATTTATGAAGCAAATACAGACTTGAAAAAGTAAAGAGAAGAAGAACAGCTAAGATTTCAAGCACTTAAGAAATGATTTAAGACATTACCTGGGTTTTCTTTTTGCCTAAATATATGCAGCAATGGATGCTGGAGAAGCTGATGGCCTAGAAATGCCAATGAGAACAGAAGTGATTCTGAACACTCTCAAGTCATTTCTTATTTAAAAAGAGATAGTAAATTAGTGTAGCAAGACATATGATCTCAAGACAATACTGACCTAATCCATCTAAACAATATGAAGAGAAAATGTGTCCACTCATCCTTTAGATAAACTCCTACCCCCCCCCCAACTACACATACTTGGTGATGGCAAAGAAAAATAAGAAGCCAAGATTTAAATTTCTTCTTTACAGCAATGCCTTCTGCTACTTTGTGTGTCTGCATATGGGCATGCATATGTGTGCTCTTTGTGTGCAGGTGAGAATGTTTGGAGGCCAGAAGACAGCCTCATGTGTCATTCTTAAAGCACCATCTGTTTTTTATTTTAGAAAACAAAGTCTTTTCTATTCATCTAGAACTTAGTGAGCAGACAGTCTAGTGAGCCCCAGGGAGCTGCTTGTTACCTCCCCAGTGCATGGAGTGGATGGAACAATAGGCACTACCCAGTCTTAACAATAGGTAAAGAACAGGTTTAAAAGAAGGCAGAAGATCCTCATGGCTCATGGAGCTGTAGTAATCATTCTAACATTCATGCCATCAGAGTTATAGAGGGAGAGAAAAGCATGGCATGGAAAATAATGTTTGACTCTGCTAAATTTGGGAATTGACATAAACCTATAGATTTGAAAGTCCAAGCAAACTCCAGACAGGAGAAGCCTAAGGAAATCCCTGTCAAGAAATATCATAGTCAAAATTCTAAAAAGTAAGGATATAAAAATCCTGAAAACAGTGTAGGTAAGAATACATTAAGGTTGTATATCCAAGACCACAGAGGCCAGGTAAAGTGCCATGATTTCTTTCAAATGCTGGAAGCACTGTCAAATCAGAGCTCTACATCCAGCAAGAACATTCTACAAGAATTAACAATAAATCAAGATATTCAATATGAAAGAAAATTATGTTTGTCTATTACCATCAAAATTCCAAAAAAAGAAAGATTTAAATAGGTTCTTGATGTAGAAAAACTAAAGAAGGACCTTTCAAATATCAAGAAGAAGCAACAGAAAGAATGAAAACATGGGCAAAAGCATTAGGGTTTTTTTGTTTTGTTTTGTTTTTCAGTGCTTTTACATACATTTGATGTATAAACAAAAAATGATCTCATTATCTGGCACAGTTCTTGCCATATGATAAAGGGCGGTTTAGCATGGTTATACATGGAAAGTGTTGCTGGGCCTCATAGAATTGGCAAATGTAACACCAACACACTGATGCTGACAGCAAGGTCATGCTGCTATGGATCGAACCTAAAATGAACCACAAAGGAGATTGTGTTAAAGCTTTGATCCCCAACTTGTGAGACCAAGAAATGATGGAAACTAAGTATTGCCTAGGGGAAGAAGTGGTTTGGTCTTAGTGGAATGCTTTTCCTCTTTTTCCCTTTCTGTTCTTACCATGAGGTGAAGAGCTTTGTTCTGTCCCTTGTGTTCGCCATTATCTTCCAGAATCCTCACTAGCGTCTTAAAAGTGAAGAGTTCTCCTGATAGCAGACTGAAACCTACAAAACCATGAGCTAAAATACAACTTTTCATGAATCTGTTATCTCCAGTATTCATTATCTTGTAGAATACAGAGTCATACAAATAATTTGAGGAGAGAGTTTTCATTGAGGTTACATGGGACACGAAGATGTCATAAATTGTACTGGTGTAAATTTCCTGGTTTTAATGGCTGGCTGTGCATTGGAGGGAGGAGGCTGTGGAGCCTTGTGGGAGAACTGGGTGGTGATATACAGGAATCCCGATTCTGCTTTGTAAATTCATGAGAATCAATGTTCCAAGAACTGTTTAGAGCTAAATTTATTTCAAGAAATCAATTTCTCATAAAATTTCCTACAGAATATTTGAAAACTGACAAAAATCTTAGAAGCTGTGACTTCTTAGAAATTAAATGATAGGTAGAAAAGACCCCTTTAAACGCATAAATCTAACAAAAGGAAAATTTCAACAGTAAAAAAATATATATATTTCCAAGAATAGGTAATGTGATGTCCTGAGAAAAGAAACATTGTAAAAGCAGAAACAGGGTAGTTGGGTGGGAAAAACAGAGACTAGATCTGCATTCCATCCTGGGCTTTATGCTCCAGCACGAGGCCACCTGACCACTATGTGCTGCTGTGTGCCTCTGCACAGTGCCCAGCAAAGTTGTCTCCCCCAGATGGTTCGCCCACTGCAGACAGGAAACTCTTACACTGGGTAAGGAGACCCAAGGAAGGTGTAGGCATCATCTCCTATTTCTACCAGAGTGAGGTGAGCCAACATTTGTCAACACAACTCTAGAAACCAGTAACGAGTATCACCTCCAGTTTGTAGTTATGAAGAAGGCTCAGAAAAGTGCTTTAGTTCCTTGGCAGCAGAAGCAGGACTGTGTTATCTCTCTCTGACTCTTAGCTATACTGATTTATTTATTTCCTCCTGTTTTATAGGATCATTGTTATAAGTGTTCAACAGGAGAACCATGCACAGACCTGGCTGCTTCTTTCCACAATGTCAGATTTACTGAATAATGTAAACTCACAAGTTGTATCAATTTCATTGGCTATAATTCAGGAATTAATACTGTTTTCAACCGATGGTGTCACCATTGACAGTCGCTACTTTTTTGTTTGTTTGGCTTACAAATCTTAATATTAACTTTCAAATCAAACATTGCACTTCACACAATGACATATGTTACAGACTGGCAGGAAAAAGGCTAAAAAGAGTACAAGGTTCAGAGTGGCTGAGTGATATTTTATTATATACATATAACGTTTTATTTATTTGTTAGCTGTATGAATGATATTGATAGGAACTTATGTGGGTATAAGTGTTAGTATGGACATATCTTGTCATTTATCTTGGGTGTATAATTGCTGTGCTGTACTGTGCAGTGCAGTAAGCTTGTTTTCTTCAGAAAACATTCTAATGTTTTCCAAGGGGCTACAACATTTTATCTTTCCACCAATACCAAAACTCTTTATGATTCTTATATTTTGTACCCATGTGTGTGTGTGTGTGTGTGTGTGTGTGTGTGTGTATGAGTGTGAGAGAGAGAGACAGAGAGAAGGAGGAGGTAAGAAACTTATGTGAGGGGAAGAATTTTATTCATATGTGTAGATACATGTAATTATTCATGAATAACTATGTTATATCTGAATAACTATGAATCCATGTCATATTTGTATACATTTCTATACAGATGTGCCTCTTTCACATCTCAGTCCAAGTACTTCACTCTCCATTCTCCAAGGGTATCTTGTTGGCAATTTGAGACAGATTTTGCTTGCTGGTAAGACTGCAGTCAACCACCAAATCTGGCAGCTGCCAAATAGGGACTACTTAGCAGACTCGGGGTCTCCCATCTTGAGAAAGGATGGTGTCACTAGGGAAAGTGGTCTGGGATAGGTTCTGTCTTCGAGTTCAGACTGAGAAGAGGATCATTAAGCATAACTTTATCGAGGATTTGAGGGAGATGAACTTCTTCCCCAGCTATTCATTTTTTTTTTTTTGTCCATCCTCTTTTTGGAACCAACCAATTTTTGAAACCATGGTCTACCACTCATTTATTGAGCAACTGAGCAAGTTCTTTGCTCTTCCTGAGATCTTCCTGAGCCTCTGTTTCCTCAGTTATAAAACAGAGCCAATGACATGCATCTTAAAATTTCACATTAAGAGTTAAAGCTATATTACTCACTAAAAACCTTTCAACTATAAGAGTTACTGTCTTGGTTTGGGGACAGAGCTTCAGCCTTAGAGGCATGAGGTCAGTGATAAAGCGCTAACAGAGCCTGCCTGAAGCCTGTTTCAATCCCCATCACTGAAGACAAAAAGAATAGTGTTCATTTCTCACTTTTCATTACACCCTGCACTAGCTCTTAAGCTTCTTGCTTGTCCATGAAAGTTTTCTGTTATTGTCATTTCAACCTATTCTCAGAATCTTTAATTTGAGAAACGAACTTAATAAAGATTCATGGGTCATAAAAAGTATACTTTGCTCTTTGGCATGTGATCCAGTATATCAGAAAGAGTAAAATGATTTCACTTGAACTATAGTAAGCTTTGCTTTAATATAATGGAGCAAAAAGGGGGGGAGCATAAAAAAACCCACTAAGTTCATCAAATAGCACATCGTAAAACTCTAGTAATTTAAAGAAGTAATTGAAATAGATATGATTATCTATCTCCCACTCACTCTATTGAGAAGAAAAGAAACAATTAAAATAAATGTGTTAGTGAAAATATTATTTTATTTCAATATTTCCATGATATTTACTCCAATTTTATAATGAATAGAATTACTTGCAACTGAAACTGCCAGATACAATTTTAACAGTAAATTTTGAAAGATAAAGGCAACTCCCTCATGTTCAGAGTGGAAGGTAGATTTTCCTGACAAAAACAATGAAGATGCGCCATGAATGTGGGGTGTGTATGTGGTGCTGAGTGAATCTACAGTGATAAAGTCCACAGAGGATATAGATTTTGACAAGTTCCTCTTTCCAAACTGCATAGTATAAAAAGATTCTTTCTACACCTCTTCTTAAGATGGTATGTGGGTGTATGTAGAGGTGGTAAGAGACCAGGGGTGGGAAGGAAGAAGATAGCATCTTTAAGTCCTTACTAAACAGATAGCATTTCAGAGCTTGAAGGTACCTCAAAGATCAACTGGTCCAAACTGACAATGAACAAATGCTAAACATTAGAAGGGGAAAGTTGTTTATTAAGAGACATAGAGCAAGATGGACAGACCCATGTCTGAAGTGTAGGTCTCCACTCAGCCAAAGTCATCCTTAACAGCCTCGCTGCAAAAGCAGCTTCAGTGTTGCCAAAGGAGATCTGCAGACATACAAACCCGGCTGTGAATGCTGGTGCTATGACCTGAAACCAGTGCAAGGTCTCAACCAGGTTCTTAGGGTCTCTATCCCAGCATCTCTTTGTGTATGAAAGATGGTTATGCTTAGTTGTTGGGGAACTATGAAGATTAACTGATAAATGGTGAAGTAGCCTCTCTGTCTGGCAATTAGCATCCCCCTCTCCTATCAACCTGTGTTTAGTTTAGACCTTACCTTTACCATGATCAGACCTGGTGAGATTCCTCATCTCTAGCCTCTCCCTAGCCCAGCTTTCCCCAAGCCTGGCGCTGTAGGATCCAGCCCCAGTCAGGTCTGTGTCAGAGCTAACCAGCTCACACTGTCCTGTTCAGCACATTTTTATCCTGTTACAACTGAAGGAGCTCTCTAAGGTCAGAACTCAAACACTGCCAAGGCCATCTCTGAATTTGATCAAGGAAGCCAGGTGCTTGTTCGCATCAGACCTTTACAGCTGACTGATCCTCCCTGATCATGTCCTCTACCCCATTTCCATGGCTATTTCTGGAGCTTAACATTTTCTGTGTAGTATGATTGGAACCTGAAAGATTCTTACTCTGCTTGCCTTCAGTTGTTTCTTTTTAAGGGGGGCCATATTCAAGTAATTTTACTAGGTTAATATGGCAGTGTTTCAAACTTCTATGTTCACGCTTTCCTTCCTTGTCACTTTTGGGTATTCCCTTGTTCTTCCCTCTTATGTTTATCATAAAGTTAATAAAGTCAAAGGATTTTGGTACAAATAGGCATTTAATAAGTCATAGTGTCAGATTTATGGACTGTATGTATGTAATTATAATATGTCTGGAAGAGTGGTATAGTCCAACTGCTAAGGAAGTAATAGTGCAGTGGGTCTCAACTTTCTGAATACTATGACAATTTAATACAGTTTCTCATGTTGTGGTGACCCCAACCATAAAATTATTTTCATTGCTACTTCATAATTATAATTTTTTTTTACTGTTATGAATCACAATGCAGTATCTGATATGCAGAATTTCTTAGGTAACCCCTGTGTAAGGGTAGTTCGACCCCAAATGGGTCACAGACCACAGGTCAAGAACTGCTAGGATAGAGTATAACACCAATTCTGAATAGGCTATTAGGAAAAAATCACTGAAAAGGTGGCATATGAGTTGGGTCTTACGGAATGAATGAAAGCTTGTAAACAGAGCAAGTTAGAGAAATGAGGTATAGGGCAAAGAGCAGGGCATTGCAAGGACTGGAGAAAGCATCATGTACTCTGAACGTATGAACAGTCTGTGCCTACTTCAGTGTCATATGCCAGGAATGAGGAAGATAAGAAGAGCATAGGTCATGAGGGTGGAATCGATTTAGAAAAGATATTGGTGACTGTGTCTCTAGGTGGAGACAATCTTGTTGGCTTTATACACTAGGAGAGCTAGAAACACAATAGGTGCTGTGGGAATGTTATAGAACTAACCTAGATCATTGCTGTCTGTCTCTGGAATTACTATAATGGGGACCCCTGCCTTTATCTTTGTATCACTATAGTCCATTATCTATAACTGCTAGAGTGATTCTTTGAAGACAAGTCAGGTCATCACATGCCTCTGCTCTCCTCACTACTTCCTCTCTTCCTCCTTGCTCAGATTTCCAGCTGTACCAGCTTCTGCTGTCCCACCAATGTATCAGATATACTTCTGTGTTGAGGTTATTATTATCACTGCTTCCTTTCCCTGGAGAGCTCAGATCAGATACCCATACAACCAACTCCACCAATTTCTGTGACTATGCTTGACCATACTCAGAATTCTCAGTAATGTTATGTACCCTAGTCAACATATGAAAAAAATTAAAGCATCCCTTCTCTATAATTCTTGGTTTCCTTAGTGTCCTTTCTCCATTTTGGTTTTTTTTTTTTTTTTGGCTGTCCTTATAAATTATAATCAACTTATTATTTACATTTCAAAGTTTTTCATTTATTATCTATTTTCTACTATAATGTAAGCTACATGAGTATAGGATCTTTGTTTCCTGACAAATTCTAACAATTAAGAACAGTGCCTGCTATATATTAAGTATTCATTAAATGCTTACTATGGGACTTCAATGTGTATTTACTGACTACCTCTTCTACATCCTCTGTATTGGACAATTTATACATGTAAAGATTAATGACAGTGTTCCTTTATTCTTTAGTCATTTGCAGGCTAAGATATAAGCCCTTTAGGTTCTAAGATAGGGTGTGTGCAAATAGCCACATGAGAAGGTGCTTTGGTTATGAAGGAAAGAGATAGTTTGGATATAGGACTGCTCATATTATTCTTTTAGTGTTTAAGTAATAAGGATTCAAGGAAGGAATAAGGGACAGTCAATCCCCGACAATAGACTGCAGAAAAGATAAGATGAGGATTTCAAAAGGTTACATTTCCAAACTGCTGACACCATCAGTAGTAAGGTTAAACTACACCAACCTGTGACCTATGTGTGTGAATTAGCTTTTATTTTGAAAAAAAAAAAAACACACATGACCAGTAATTACAGATACACCAAAGAAGGTACACTCTGGAAAAAGAATGAAGTATGGCATTTTCAAGTAGCTGACAAGTTAGTTAAGACACTATCATGATAACTCATGTGTAAAAGGATATGAGTTTGAACCAGATGTATCAGAAGGGACAGCAAGGAGGAAACAGACTTATCTATCTTATCTACATATAGATTTGGCTGCCTACTCCATATGGAGGAAACATAAATTTATTCATGGTTATCTACACATAGTTTTTGGTTATCTACCACCCATCCAGCACTGTTGTATATATAGAGGATAAAATTGTGAGAGGAAAAAAATGGTGTTGTCTTTGTCAATATAAAATAGGTAAAGCAGCAGACTGAGCAAATACTATTTATATATTGCTCCCCACGTTATAAATTTACAAAATGTCCTAAGTACTACTGCTAAGCTCGAAAATTCAAATGCTATTATCTGGTCACTATGGTGATGCTATTAGACTGTAGGTTTTAGGGGAGGTGACAAAGTTATGATAAGACCCTCATAAATGGAATTAATGCTTTTATTAAAGAGGTCCTAAGGAGCTGACTTGCACCTTCCACCATCTGAGGATATATGGTGCACATGGCATCTATGAGCCAGGAAAAGACCCTTCACCTGACTGAATATGTCAGCATCTTGATCTTGGCCTTCCCAGCCTACAAAACTTGGAGGAATAAATTTCTGTTATAAGATTCCTGTAAAGAGCATTTTATTCTAGTATTTTGAATAGGCTAAGAAGCTATAAAGTATGTGTTCATATTTCAAAGGAAGAAATTTCAATTTAAGGACAGACTCAGTGGTAATGTGGAAATTAAAAGTTTAAGACTGTTGGGGCTGCCATTTTGTCTGTGTGCCCACATGAATGCTTGCGTTTGTTTGCAAGTGTATAAGCATGTACATGTGGAGGCCAGAAGTCCACCTTGATTATTGTTCCAAAGAATGTCATCTGTCTTGTTTTTTGAGACTGGATTTCTCAATGGGATCTGCAGCTCATCAAATAGTTATCTGGCTGCTCAGTGACCCTGAAGGATCCTCCTGCATGCCCACCTAGTATTACATGCATGCACCAACTCAGAGCTTTTCATGTGTGTGTTAGAGTTGAAGGCATGTCTTTACACATGAGTAGCAAGCACTGTATTTATGCAGCTAACCATCCAACCCCAGTTATTGTAGATTATTTTTGGAGGTCTAGTAGAAGATGGATTTGTTTATAGAGAGAAAATAAAATAATAAGTAATGTTAAAGGAGACACAGTGTTAAAATGAGACAAGGGTATATTTGTTCATTCTTTACAGAAGAATCTGTGGAATGTTCAGGTAAAAGAGTCCAGTTGGCCTTTATATCTGTAAATCCTAGATATCAGGAGGAAATAATAGGGAAAGATATAGAGATTTACTATTATTAACATGGATAATGGTTCAGGCCAGCTCCAGAGATATAGATAAAAGCAAGATGAGACTTCTCCTGCCTTCCATAGCAGCTCCAACATACATAATTATAAACCACACTATTAAGTATTCAATGTAATTTATAATAGATAAGAGCAGTTTTGAATAATTTCCCAATGTGCACCTTAATCCCTTTATTATAAACATCTATTCAAGTTAACTGTTACAGGCACTTGGGTTTTTAGTACTTTGTATCTGATCTCACTATATATTAAAACTAGAAATATGATTAGATTGAAGATGTTTGCCATCTGTAGACTGCCTTAACTTATTCTTTATTTGTCCAAAGAACTCTGAAAAATAAAGAGTAAGGACTCTGTTAAGTCTTCAACTTGGAATTCACTTCTAGCTCTCCTAATTTCCTACGAAGACAAATGTGCTACTCAATTTTTCTGAGCTTTCATTTTCTTGTTTCTAAACTATAGTCAAGGTCATCTTGAGAATTCAAAAGAGAATATAACAGTGACAACACCCATAACAACATTGTCAGTATGGAACAGAGCATTTGGTGGTACTCTGTGAGTCTGTTCCTTGGGATGGTGAGAATATCTACACTGACACTTTCATGGCTGCCTCCCAGAGACACTGGCTCTGGATTGGTTGGCAGCAAGCTGAATGAATCTCTATACCTTAACTATTCCCCATGTAAGGCCTGCCATGGAGTTGTTCTTGTGTGATTTAAATTGCATAACAGAGAGAAATTGAGTCTTGGTGGTGTTAATCATTAACTTGACAGAATCTAGACTAACCTGGGAAAAGAGCCACTGCTAATGCCTGTGAGAAGATATCTTGAAACAAGTAACTGATGTGAGAAAACCCATGTTAATAGTGGGTAGGACCATTTTATGGGTTTGGAATCTTGGGCTGAATAAAATGAAGAAAGACAGATGAGCAATAGTATGCATAATTTTATCTCTCTCCACTCCTTGACTTTAGATGCAATGGGGCCAGCAGCTTCAGAAACTGCCTGGCAATCCCTCAATAACAGACTGTACCCTTGGAGTGTGAGTCAGAATAAGCTCTTTCTTCCTTAAGTTGCTTTGGTCATATTTTACTATAACAATAGAAAATGAAACTAAGACAGTAGTATTGAGTTCCAGAGTCCTGTAGGATTGTGTGTGTGTGTGTGTGTGTGTGTGTGTGTGTGTTTGTGTGTGTGTGAAAGAAAGAGAGAGAGAGAGAGAGAGAGAGAGAGAGGGAGAGGGAGAGAGAGATAGAGAATGTGTGTGAGATCAGGCCTTGTGTTTGACTTCTCAATATCCTTTACTCCAGTTTCTTTCCATTGCTTTCCAGTTGTTCTGATGGTTGAAATTCCTTAAATGTATACATTACCACTTAGAAAAATTAGTCTCCCAAATGACTAACGTCATATTTACATATTCTTTCAGGACAGGCTAACTTGTGGTACCCAGTGAAAAATAAAACATAGAGCTCCTGTATAAAAATTATTAAGTCTTTCAAGAAGATAATAGCAGACCAGTAATGTAAGCACAGACATTCTAATTGTAGGACCCTATGTGACTATAGGAAATGTCAGTATAGAACTATGGTTGTTTAGTTAGTGTTTTCTGAATATATATTATTAGGAAAGGATGCTTATTCCTTTGACAGCACAGCGTGTATTATTGTTGACTTATAGAAATGACTCATAGAAGCTAAATGAATCTTATGACCACACAATAATTTAATGGCAGAGCTTATGTCTGAGATAAAGACCATAAAATACTAGAGAGTAGAGGGGCAGAGAATTAAGAGAGAAAATGTTGCATCTTGATTTTTTTTTCAGGATTTCTTTTTGTTTTTCATTAGTTTCAGGAAACATTAGTTCTTATTTTTTAAAAATGTTTATTTATTACTTCAAGTTACATCTCCATCACAGTCCCCTCCCACCACCCCTCCCAATCTACCCTCTCACCCTCTCCCCCTTCTCCCAGAATTCATAATTCTTTTTTTTAATAATTAGGTCCCAATTATGAAAACTATAAGGTATAACATACATTCACAATGTCTAGTCCATACATATTTGGCAACTGATATTAATAACTTATTATCCATCCATCCCCATGAGTTAAAGTTCTATACCTAACTCATTTTCCATCCTAACTTGCATTACCAACTTAAAACCATCTTCTTAGACCAAGAACATCCTTTTAATTCCTAAACAACTTAAAATTTAATTGTGAGACTACAATTATCTAGTCTTCAACCACATCAGAGACCTGAGAAGGATAAATATATCTTATTATACAGGAAGTACAGGGCCTGTAGCTTCCAAAACTAAGAAATGATAGACAACTGGCTGCCTAGACAGTCCCCAATTTCTCTCCAGTGGTTAAGAGTACTGGCTGTTCTTCCAAAGGATCCAAGTTCAAATCCTAGCACTCACATGGCAGTTCACAGCTGTCTGTTATCACTGGGTGTAGTGGCACACACCTTTAATACCAGCACTCAGGAGGCAGAGGTGGGAGGATCTCTGAGTTCAAGGCCAGCCTGATCTCAAAAAAAAAAAAAACACAAGAAAAAAAAAAAAGTTCTCATTTTTAAGCCCAGAATTTAGGTGTGCCATATAACTCTGGGGAAAATCATGAAAGCAGCATACTATTGCCTCACACAACTGCAATCCTCTTTGGGCCTGCTTCTGTTGAGCCTAGCTCCTCCAAGCCCTTTGCCTCAGCATAAGGTCTCCTAGAGCATTGTCACCTCTTTTCATTACCACATTTACTGTCTGCACCATCATCACCATTAGTACATTAACTATCAGAATCAATGGGAAGATATCAAGGGAAAAAGAATGGGGAGGACTTACCAATAGTTGTTTTTAAGCTGTCTAAATTTATTTGTAATTGTATATAAGGAATACTAATGACTTAATTTGGAAGCTCTCAATCAACAGCTGCTTAGATACAAGGGGGAAGGGACACTCCAGGGCTAGCTTCCGAGGTAAGTACAAAATGAGTGGTCACATAGGGTCCTACAATTAGCATGTGTGTGTTTACATCGCTGCTCGGCTATTGTCTTCTTGAAAGACTTAATCATTTTTAAACAGGAGCTCTATGTTATTTTTCGCTGGGCACCACAAGTTAGCCAGTCCTGCAAAAAGACATTTCAAAGGCAAACTAAACTTTCAAAGAAACATAACAACTGAAAAGGAGCTAAAATTAAAGAATGATGGCCCTATGTAAACTTTTAGAGTTGGCAAAAAGTATTCACATGCATATTCCTCTGTGGGAGGTCTTCAAGCACCCAGTAGAGCCAGCTGACAAGACTATAGCTGCTTTCCCCTTTCTTCTCTTAACACTAAACACCCTATGTGTCTCTCTTTATGTTCTCTCCTCCTTCACGTTTTTCATTCTTTCATTTTTTAAATATTTATAAGTACCCAAACTTCTAACCTCAGAGTTTGTTGTTTTAAATAAGTGGTTGAGTTGAGAGGAGGAAAGTTAAGTGGGAAATGATGTAATTGTATTATGATCTCAAAATATCTTTTAAAGAATATTAATTCTCCTAATTTATAAAATTTAATTTTTCCTTACAGTAGGTTTTAAGGGATCAGACCTGTATTGCCTAAGTTAAAAAACCCTAATATTTAATGTATTGTAAACCAATTACAACCAACAACTGAATCCTCTTATAACGCTCACCTATGGAAAGCTGTTCACACATATACTAGGACTGCCATAGATAGGTAAGAGTTTCCCCGGCTTCATAGTATCCATAGATCTCACTTGTTTGAAATTAAGAGTCTTCTATAGGAAAAGGACACACAATATCTATCCTGTAGATCCCAGTGAATATTATACCCTAGTCTCTTATTATGCACTAATTATAAGATGAATTACTTTATAAACTAATACTTTGGTATGCCTATTTGGAAATGTACACTCTTTTTATAAAAAATATGTTTATTTATTATTTCAAGTTATATCTCTATCACAGCCTCCTCCCTCCACCCTTCTCAGCCCCCCCCACACACACACGCTCTACTCCCTCTCCCACCTATCCTACTCTTCTGGTGTGGGGTGCCCCCACATCTAAGCTCCCTCAGTTCATCAGTCATATGAGGGCTAAGAGCTTTCTCATGCACTGGAGCCTACATGGTAGCTCCACTAGGACAAAGTGTCCCACTAACAGGAACAAAGTCCATGTTCCTGTTCCTTTCTGTCTGTTAGTTGTAGGATAGTTATCCTGTACTAAATAGCTAAAATCCAGCTATGAGCGAATACATGCCATGTGCATCTTTCTGGGTCTGGGTTAGCTCACTCAGGATGAATTTTTCTAGTGCCATCCATTTGGTAACAAATTGCATGATTTCTTTCTTTCTGATAGCTGAGTATTATTATTCCATTGTGTAAATGTAACATAGGTCTTTTTTTTTTTTAAATCCAATCTTCAGTTGAAGGACATCTGGATTGTTTCCAGTTTCTAGCTATTACAAATAAAGCTGCTGTAAATATAGTTGAGGAGATGTCCTTGTGGTTTGGTAAGGAATCTTCTGGATGTATGCCCAGGAATGGTATGGCTGGGTGTTGAGGTGGATCTATTCCAAGTTTTTCTAAGATATCGCCAGACTGATTTCCACAGTGGTTGTACAAGTTTGCACTCCCACCAGCAATGGAGGAGTGTTCCCCTTTCTCCACAACCTCACCAGCATGTGCTGTCATTTGAGTTTTTTATCTCAGCCATTCTGATAGGTGTGTGATGGAGCCTCAGATTCATCTTGAGTTGTATTTCTCTTGAAGATTAAGGATGCTGAGCATTTCTTCAAGTGTCTCTCAGCCATTAGGGATTCCTCCTTTGTGAATTCTCTGTTTAGCTCTGTTCTTTTTGATTGGATTATTTGGTTTCCTGGTGTTTAATTTCTTGAGTTCTTTATATATTTTGAATATTAGCCATCAGTCGGATGAGGGGTTGGTAAAGATCTTTTCCCAATCTGTAGGTTGCCATTTTGTTCGAATGACAGTGCAGTGTCCTTTGCCTTACAGAAGCTTTTCAGTTTCATAAGGCCACATTTATTGATTGTTGGGCTAAAGCCTGAGCTGTTGATGTTCTGTTCAGGAAGTTGTCACCTGTGCCAATAAGTTCAAGAATTTTCCCCACTTTCTCTTCTATTAGATTTAGTATTTCGGGCTTTATGTTAAGGTCTTTAATCCACCTGGACTTAAGTTTTGTGCAAGGTGATAAATATGGATCTATTTGCATTATTTTACATGTTGACATCCAGTTAGACCAGCACCACTTGTTGAAGATGCTTTCCTTTTTTCATTGTACAGTTTTAGCCTCTTTGTCAAAAATTAGGTGACCATAGTTGTGTGGGTTTATTTCTGGGTCTTTGGTTTGATTCCACTAAGTAACTGGTCTGTTTCTATACCAGTACCATGCTGCTTTTATTACTATTGCTCTGTAGTATAGCTTGAAATCAGGGATGGTGATACCTCTAGTTTTTTTGTTTGTCTGTTTGTTTTATTGCACAGGATTGACTTATCTATTCTGTTTTTATTGTTACTCCATATGAAGTTGAGAATTGTTCTTTCAAGGTCTTACCCTTCTTACCTAAAGTCCTGGGGAGAGCTAGCATACAAGAACCATACCTAGAAATAATAAAGGCAATATACAGCAAACCAGTAGCCAACATCAAATTAAATGGAGAGAAACTTAAAGCATTTCCTTTAAAATCAGGAACAAGGCAAGACTGCCCACTATCTCCATATCTCTTCAACATAGTACTAGAAGTTCTAGCTAGAGCAATAAGACAACTAGAGGAGATCAAGGGGACACAAATTGGAAAGGAAGAAATCAAAGTATCCCTATTTGCAAATGATATGATAGTATACCTATATGACCCCCAAAATTCCACCAGAGAGCTTCTACAGCTGTTAAACACCTTTAGCAAGGTGTCTGGATACAAAATTAATTTTAAAAATTGGTAGCCCTTCTTTATACAAAAGATAAATGGCCCTAGAAAGAAATTAAGGAAACAAAATCCTTCACAATAGCCACAAGCAATATAAATTACCTGAGGGTAACCATAACCAAGCAAGTGAAAGACCTATATGACAAGAACTTCAAGTCCTTGAAGAAAGAAATTGAAGAGGACATCAGAAGATGGAAAGATCTTCCATGCTCATGGATAGGTAGCATCAACATAATAAAAATGCCATCCTACCAAAAGCAATATACAGATTCAATATAATTCCTATCCGAATGTACCCTCTTAATTCACTTGTCTGTATATTATAAGAATTATTAAGTCAAATATTTATCAGAAAGTGTCCATGTGCTTCAACAAGATGATTTTATTTATTTTTTATAATTTAAAACAATTTTAAATTTAAATATATTAAGATCATATTCTTCCCTTACTCCAAGTCCTTCCAGATCCTCTCCACTCCTTACCCACCAAACTTTAAGTTCTTTCTCAAAAACAAAACAACACAGAACTCAACACAGCAAAACAACAAAACAAAATAAAGCCCCAGTCAAAGGAAAAAACTAAATAAACAGACAAAAAAAAAATCAAAACCACAAAACTGTGACCAAATAAAAGCACACACACAAAAAAAAAAAAACAAAAAAACAAAAAACAGCTGTGGAGTTCATGATATTTTGGTCAACTAGGTTTGCCCTCAAGTGGAGTGGAGGGGTTAATGGCAGTTCAGTTGTTGACCTTTACCTCAGAAACTTGGCTTTCTGTCATTCATTCATTACTAAATATATAACACAAAAAACGAATGTATAATAATATTATTAATAAAAAATAATGTATAATATTTATAATAATGTAAAAAAAAATCACATTGAAGATGGACAGGACAAACCATCAGAAGTAAAAGAGCATAAGAGAAGGCCCAAGAATCAGAAACACCACTCCACTGGTTCATAGACTCAGGAATCCCACAAAAATCAAATCACAAGATTATTTTAAATTGTCTGATCTAAGACATGTCTTAGAATTTTATCTAGAAACCCCATAAAAACCAACTTTGCCAAAAAAGTTTATATATTTACTCCTTAGACATTTACTGATGACATCTGTCAACTTTGTGATATGGAGCACTGCACTGCCAGAGCTCATTTTTAGAACTAAGTTTTGTTTCTTTACTGAAGTTTAGAAAGATCTGTATATAAAATTCTTGTCTTTGTTTTTGCCATGACTGTCAGAGAATCCAAGGCCAAGTTAATGGCCTAATGATACTTTCTATGAGTCATTAGTACTGATTAATTATGCTCTATTTTCCCTGCATGTGGCATTGATTCATCTTTCTAATCTTGATTTTTTTTGGGGGGGAAGGGGTGATATATAAAGATGAATATTGTGTGTGTGTGTGTGTGTGTGTGTGTGTGTGTGTGTGTGTGTGTGTGTACAGATATACATTGTTGTGTGCTCCTGTGGAGACCAGAGGTTGGCATCAAATGTCTTCCTCTGCTACCCTCTACCATTTTTTTGAGACAGTTTCTTTCACTGAACCTGAGGCTCATGGATTGACTAGACTGAGTGGTCAGCAAGTCCCCAGTATCTCTTACCTCAATTTCCCAGATCTAGGATAATGGGTAGATACCTCCCTCACAAGCTTTTTTGCATAGCTTTTGTGTGTCCAAACTCAGCTCCCCTTGCATGAATGACTGGTATGTAGCCCACAGGGCTATCTCTCAGTCTTCTAAATTTAATTTTTGTATTGAATTCTTTAATTTTATAATTTTATGGTTTACATTTTCTTTGGCTACCTTAACTCTTCTTTGTGACAAAAGGGAGAAGACACACATCCAGTTGTATATAATGTAGACATTTTATTGGGATGCTTTTGTAAATTAAAAGAAAAGACAAAGACATTAACAGATTCTAGAACTGGAGTACTCATCAGCTGATAATTTTGTTAGTATAGAGGTTTGATCAATTACATAAGTTGGGAAGCCCTAATTTTCCTTTAAAAAAAAATTCTTTTGACTGAACCAGGACCAAGGTTAGACAGTGAAAAAGAACAGTGACTGGAAAGCAAGATTTGGATTTTCTAATCTTGATTTTTTTTTCTGTTCATTTACTCTGGAACATTTTGTTTCAGAGTCCAAGTTCTAATCTTTCTAAAAGAGGGAAATATTTAAAATTATTATTGTTGATAGATGCATCAATTATAGAAGAACTTAATAAGTTTTGAATTGATTTATCAAATTTATGTTATAGTAAGGTACAGTTCTACTCTCAAATAAATAAAGTGTTTAAATAAGGAAAAAATTTAAATGATGGATACTTTTCTCCCAGGGTTTCTTACAATAATTCAGAAGGTACTATGTTAGAATATCAGCAGTAACTGGTAAAATGATATCGTACTATAAGGATTTACCATGGAAAAGAAGGAGTGTATGGTTGTTGGGCTTACCCTTCTTTCTCTAACTCCTGCACTTTGATTTCACCTTTTGGAAAGATACACTCTCTCCTTTTCCACAGCTATCTTAGGGAATGAATGTGATACTGAGCATTCTATTTGCAGTTCCCTGGGACCTCCTACTTTTCAGAAGTCAGTCACTCATTGGAGATTCGTGGTCTCTCAAAGCATTGACCATGCAGTTCTCTCTAAAGGATGTATAAGAAGGGTCCCCATCATCTTAGAGAGCTAAATACGATTTTATAGCCAAATTGCAAGTTTCTATTTGATTATTCTGTTGCTTTATGAAAATCCCTTATTAATGCAACATGGTTGTCCCTCATGGTTTACAGAATGAAGTCACTACAGACCTGGCTTAACTTTCAGGGGAGGATAACCTTTCAGTGCCTTTTCAGACCATTCCACAGTACTCTTTAGCATTCACTTTGCTAAATATGGTGTTCCCTACTGTGAGCTACAGCAATTAGAGGAGGTTCTTTTACTGGTTTATGGTTTGGTTGTGTTTTGTTTTGCCCCTGTACCTTATATTTAACTCATATTATACACACAGAAGCATCTTAGTAAATCCTGAATAAATAGCTGTACAAGATGTAGTGTGGTCATGTGTGATGGGCCAGGATCTCTTTAATGTGCTTCACATTCAGGTAATTGTCATAGCAGAACAAACATACCATTTAGCATTTGCATTCTGAGAAGAAATGTAACCCTTGAGTGTTTAAGTGATTTAAATTCACCCCAGGCTTCAGGAGAACTGGAAAGAATGAAGGAGAGTTCTTTGGTCGCTAAGAAACCAGATTTGCTGAAGATGGTTGGTCCTATCCAAAGAAGAACCAGTAGATGTTGTAGCACTTCAGGGTGGAAAAGGAAGGAGACAAGTAATACTTATTGAATATATAATATCTACACTAGTTATACTAAGCTCAGTGATAAGTATTTTAGATTTCTGCTTTCTCTATATTACATGGGAAGATATTCCTCTGTTTCCAAGGAAAAATTTTAATTTCTAAAGGTTAGTGCACTTACCCAATGCAAGGTACCTGGAAAGTGTAGCTAAGATTCAAATAGTCTTTATGATGAAAAGCTCTATACTTATTTCTACTATTTAATGATGGAAAGAAATTGAACATACATTGAAATACTAAGACAGAACATTTCACAAAGGAAGGATCAACTTCAAATGCAAGTGAGAAAAGAAATATAATTCAATTCTTGAGAGATTCATCATTTTGATTTCCGAGTTCTAATTCATTTCAGCCCTAAGAACAATGAGTTCTGAACATTAAGACCAATGCCTGTAGCCATTTGAGAGTGTGTCTGTGGTTTTGTAATCAAGGTGACTTTCCCATAGTTTATTTTAAAATAGAGCAATGAACTTTAATAGGTATCTGTGGGCTAGATATTTATTGCCCAGCTTGCTTCCTGATGATCTAGTTAAAGCTTTCTCAGCCCTTCTGAGGGAAAAAGCCTGAAATATTATGAAATTGTGCTTAGATGACAAGATTTATAGACAAATAAGAGGTTCACATAATTTCAAAGGAAAGCGGTAGACTATTTAGTGGAAGGAATCTTGCTGTCTTTCTCAGACCATGTTAAATGACAACCAAGATTTTCCATTTATTGAAGGGCTCCTCAAAAAACAGTAACAAAGGAGAGTTAAACACATTTATCAGAAATTAACTATTTTTCGGAGCAGTCACTTCTACCAGTTCTCGTGAAGACAGCAAAAGTCCATATATTTGGGAACACTGGACATTATTGTATGGAGGTCTTCTTTTACTTAAAACATTGCCTAAATTAATGATGTGGGAATCATTTGTCCATGTAAGACTCAGGTAGGCCAGAGTTTTTCTAAACAGTTTTTCCCATATATCTTCCCCAATTTTACATACATTTTAGTCATATCAACCTCCCCCAACACACTCCCATGACATGTCTCCCCTCTCCCTTCCAAACTGTAATGTGTTTTAAAAAACCAACCACTAAGTCCCTTTAGTGATGCCCATGTGCACATGTGTGAAAGGTCATCTACTTGGGACATGCAACACGTACCTGTGGCCTTTCCTTCTCAGACAAGTTGACAATCCCTCCCTCAGTAGCCATCAACTGCCGTTAGATGATTTCTGGATGTTAGTCATTCTGACTAGGGTCAGATGAAATCTCAGTGTAGTTTTGATTTTCATTTTCCCTCATAAGTAAGAATATTAAAAAGTTTTTTCAAATAGTAATTTGTCATTGCATTTTGAAATTTTACTATAGTGTTTTCATATTTCAGTTATTAGGTTTATTTAATATAGGTACTGTATTTAATTTTTGGTGGCTACTTTGATTAAGATTGTTTCTCTGATTCCTTTCTTTGGGGTTTGTATCTTATTTTGCTAAAAGTGTTCATCTGATATAAATGTCTTTTGGTGGAGTCTTAAGGGTCTTTTCAGTATGAGATAATATCATCTGCAAATAAGGTTAATTTGATATCTTCCTTATTAGCATTTCTTTCATTTCTATCTCTTGCTTTATTTCTCTTTTTAGTTTTAAACCTTTTGAATAAAAGTGCTGCATTTGAACACTCCTCTACTCCCTGGTTTTAGAAGAAATGCTTTTAGTTTCTCCATTCAATATAAAATTGACTATAACTCTATAATATATGGCTTGTACTGTATCACAATGTTATTATTGTACTGGTTTCTTTGGGAATTTTGTCGTATAGGTATGTTGTATTAGATCTAAAGTCTATTAAGAAGATTGTGTGATTTCTTCTGCTCTTGATTCTATATATGCACAGCATTACATGATTGATTTGGGTATGTGAACCATTATTACAATCTTAGTATGAAGCAAATGTTCTATGGTTTATTACCTTTGAAGGTATAGTTCAATTTAGTTTTCAAAAATTTTATTAGGAGTTTTTATGTGAATGTTAACCAAGGGAATCTTTTGTTTTGAATTTTTATTTTTATTTTTAACTGTGTATGTGTGTCTGTAGATATGTGCATATATATTCAGTTGCCAACAGAAGCCAGAGTATAATGTTGGATTGCCTGAAATTGGAGTTGCAGTCAGTTAAGAGCCACCTGATGTGCTGGAAATCAAACAGCTTTCTTCTAGAAGAGCAGTATGTACTCTTAGCCTCTGAGCCATCTATCAAGCCCCTTTGTGACTTTATCCAGTTTCAGTATCCTACTCATCCTGACTTTTTATAGTGAACTGGGAAATGTTCCTTCCCATTCAAGCTTTCAGCAAAGTCTTGGAGTATTGTTGTCTGTTCCTTCTTACAGAGCTTTTGGAATAGAGCAGTAAACCCATGTAGCACCAGGTTTTTCTTTGCTTGGAGAACTGTTATTACTGTTTTCATCTTGTTGTTCATTAATGTCATTAAGTTGTTTATGTCCTCTTGGTCAGTTTTGGCACATATGTCTAAAATTCCATCCAACTTTTTTCTAGGTTAAAAACATATTTGTTGGAGCATGTATTTTAAAAGTATTCCCTAGTGATTCTAAGGCTTCCAGTGATACCTGCTGTAATAGCCCTTTTCATGCCCAGTTTTATTTGTCTTTCTTTCTTTTGGATACCTTGGTGTGGATTTGTTGGTCTTGTATCCTTTCAAGGAGTAAACTAATTGTTTTATTAATCTTTTGTATTGTCTTTTTGGTTTCCATTTCATTAATTTTACCACTGGTTTTTATTATTTCTTTCAGCCAAATTTGGTATTTGGTTTTCTCATTTTTTTAAGACCTTGAGGTGAATCATTATCTGATTTATTTAAGATTTCTCTGGTGGTTTTATTTAGGGACTTATAAACTTCCTCTTTGAGATGGTTTCACCAGATCCCAAAGTTTCTAGTAGTCTGTATTTTATTTTTATTTGGTTATAGAAACTTTTAATCTTCTCTCCCTTGTATTATTCAGGGTCCTTGACAGCAAGAAAACCAACAGAATATGGGGTCTATTGGTGTATTTACACCCCCATCTGTGTACCCATGTACACTCTCATGCACATATGTGCACTATGCACTCATGTTTGCATACATGCAAAAAACTTACACACTCACACACACATACACAATACTCATTTTCTAGAGTATATACATATGTGTGCATGTGTGCTCATAATGGGATTTTGTGGCTTGGCTTAGATATTTGGAGACTGGGTTGTTCAATGATGGTCATCTATATTCTTGAGAAGGAGAGAACTTGACAGATTCTTAGTCAGTACAAGAAGCCTTAGGAGAAAAGGCATCAGATCCACAGATATTCATGGGTGCGAGTCTGCAGTAAGACTGTAAAAATTCAGAAGGTGAGTATTTACAGGTGATAGTATTAACAGGAAAAAATATTGGGAAGACTGGAACATGCATGAGTGCACTATTTGGCTTTATCTTTTTACTTTCATTTCATCTCAGTCACCAACCTGTCAAATGGTGTTATCCAAAGGACATCTCTGCGCTTTAGTTGTTTTTCTCACATATTGTCTTTGGAAATACCTTCAAAGACACAGTCTAGTCAAGTTGGCAATGAAACTTAACAATCAGAACTGTGAGTTATTCAATAATACATTGATTATGTAAACTATATATTTTTAATGTTCACCTGTTTGCACATTTTTTTCTAGGCTTGTAAAGTGTTTATAATGTTATTCCATTATTATTTGATAATTTTTAAGATATGACTTAAATTTTCAATATTTGTTAAGGTTTGCTTTACCTTCTGAAACATAATCTGTTTTAAGCAAAGTTGCATGGCCTGTTGAAAATAACCTATATTTTGTAGCTATGGTTGGAGTATTCTATAGATGTCCTTAAAATCTAGTTCTTTCACAGTGTCATTTAGCTCTAATGCTGCTTTGCTGAACTTTTCTCTGAAAGACAAATCTATAGTGAAAGTAGAATATCAAAGTCACCCATCATGATTGTATTGAAGTCTTCTTTATCCAGTTAAATTAACATTCGTTTTATGAAATTCAATGTGTCAATGTTTACTGAATATATACTTAAAATATGTATATTATGGATTGTTCTTTGTATCAATTGGAAGTGGGTTTTTTTTTTTTTTGGTTGTTGTTATTTCCTATGACTCATTTTGATGTGAAGGCTGCTTCTTTATATATAAGTGTATCTCCTTTAAAGATACATAACATCTAATTATTTTTTATAAGAATGTGTGTGTGTAAATATATGTGCCAGCCACATCATGTGCATAGAGGTCATAGGACAACTTTCTAGAATCTCTGTCCAACATCTGGATCCTGAGGATCTAATGTAGGCATTCAGGCTTGGTAGTAGTGTCTTAACCAGCCAAGCCATCTCAGTGGCCCAAGGGTATATATCTACTTTTGATAGTTAATCTTGTTTGCTAAAACCCTGATTGGATTTTTTTTTTTAAACCTCAGAATTAAATCACAGCTCTGTGTGTCTGTAAGAGCATTCCCAGAGGTACTTGGAACATGAGGGCTCGGGTTTAGTGAACTGATCAAATTAGAATGTAAATAGAATACTGGGAAGTGAGAATGTGAATAGAGTATTGGGAAGTGAACTATGGAAAATCAGGTCTACTTGAGGGGATTATGTATTTCATTGGATACATGTCCCACCTATCACATGTTCCATCCAAGCACATGAAACAAGGAAGTATGAATTGAACCCTCAGAAACTATGCACTAAAATAAGACTTTCTTTTAATGTGTTCTCTCAGCTATTTTGGGGGGCAGTGATGGAAAAACTGACTAATACACTACTGCTGCTTCCTTTCAAGTTCCTTGTTTTTAGAATACCCTCAATGATGCTTTAAATTCCAATCTGTCTTTGTTTTATGCATGAAGCAGGTTTTCTAACATTATCTAAGAGGTGCTTGTGTGTTTAATTGAGTCAGTGAATATATGTGTTTTATTTGGACAGTTAAGATAATTTACATTCAGGATTATTATTGAGCTATACACAAGTGACTATGCATACCCATTTTGTTATTTTAGCAACATGACTTTATTTAGATAAAACACATAACAAAAATTAACCATTTTAAATGATCTCAATAACATTTAACATTCATCATATTTTGCCACCACCACCCCTATTTAGTTCCAAAGTGTTTTTTATAATTTATTTTTTATTTCTTCAAGTTACATCTCAATCACAATCCCCTCTCTACTCCCCGCTCCTGTCCCACCCTTCTGCCCTCTTCCCCTTCAACCTCCCCATCCTCCACCCTTTTTTTTTTTTTAGTTTAAGGTATTTCTTTTTCCCCCAACAGCTCCCCCTTTCAGTCCAACAAATGGCTCTTTCTCTTATAACAATAAATATAATACAAAACAACAGAAATAAATAGGCCACAATTATGAGAGCTATATGGCTTAGCATACATTCCCAATGTCCAGTCCATATGTATTTGGCACCTGACTTTAACATTCTACTATCTAACCATCTCCATGAGTTTAAAGTTCTATATCTAACTCAGCTTTCATACTAACTTGCCTCACAATTTTAAAAACATCTTCTTAGATCCAGAACACCCTCTTGATTCCTAAACAACTCAAAATTTAACTATGAGACTCTAGCTATCTAGTCTTCTACCACACTAAAAGAAAACTCAATAACATAACTAGAAAGGTATTTCCATTTTCTTATCTGGGCATGATTTCTTTTTTCTTTCATTTTTTGATATCTTTATTGGATTCTTCATATATTTAAACTAAACATGACTGCTCCTGTTCATTTCTTTTTTATTTTACTTTTTGTGATTTAATACGTGAATACCCCACCATGGTCCTAGGTGGCATCACTAGCTACTCACATTAGATTGTTCCTCACTAACCTCAAGTCTCCAGTTCTGCCTCTCTTCATTGTGTCCACATCCTGCTGTTTCTCTTTCTCTTCCATTTCTCCACACCTTCTTGTGCCTCTTTGTGATGACAAGGGTCTCTGAGTATCTGGTCTTGTCTCAGGAGGGCCATGCCCCAATTTTGCATTGTGCATTATGGTTCCTGACAGGGGACATCTCCAGTATCTAAGTATGGTCTGACCCCCAGTTCTATATGGCACACCAAACTGGTGTTCATCTCAGGCTAGCTTCTTATCCAGGGTCCATGGTACCAGTCTGGTAGCTGTCTTGGGCTCACTCCTTGCCCAGCTCTCTCAAGTTGCCATCTGCCTGGGGACTGTGATGCCAGGCAGGATTCTTCTAGTCTCTGGCTTGCTTCCTGTACTGGGAGTCCATGTGAAAGTCCATTGCCTGGTGCCAGACTGGTGTTCATCACGGGGAGACTCCTTCTCTGGGACCCTGGCACTGAACTGGTGATGGATTCAGGCTTGCTTTTTTTTCAGGGAATGTTAGGCTACTATTCATTCAGATTTTCATAGGTTAGAACACTGATTGTACAGTACACATAGCCTCTCTCCTCTCTACCACCTACTGATGCACATGTGACACAGCGACCACATCTGCAATGCCTCTAGGGGCAGCCATTGGAGCTATTTTGTATGACCAGCCATTGTTTTCTTTTTCAGCACTTGATCACATTCAGTGCCTCAACTATGCTCTGCATTGCTTTACTACAGTGCTCATAACCTTTTGTACTTACTTAGAAATATAATTTCTTCTTCTTCAACCCTACTATTCACTTAATAAATTCAACAAAACTTAATTAGTTTTCTCCTTTTCTTCTTTATTGTTTATCTACCTATCTCTTCCCAAATATTTGTTTCATGAATTGAAATATGTAAGTAATTTCTAGCAATTAATCTAGTCTAGTCTTATAGTACTATAAAGGTATCAAAAAGGGTAGAAATCTTGAGAAGTAAAACTAACCAGAAAACAAGATTTGGTCAATTCTGTGTTAATCCATGAAGCAACATGTTATATAAGACCTCATATTTATGGAAATAGAGGTTTAATTCCATATTTTTGGGCTGTCTCCATATGCTAAATAGGAAGTGGCTTACTGTTTTTAGATTATCCAGTCTTCAAACAAGGTCTGTTATGGAGATTAGATGTGATATTCAGATGACCAGAACTCAACTGCATTTTCACTAAACTGTGCCTCTACATCATTAATGTTCTGAAAATATTTAATGGTTTTATTTGCATATATAACAATAGTAATCCTTGAATAGTTCATCTGTTAGCATGTCAGTTATCCATTGCTACAGAATTATTGGAAACCTTAGTGCATTAATTCAACAACAATCTCCACCACCCATTTGATCTGTACTCTGTTAAGGCAGTTCTTCTAATCTCACATGGGATTCATTACTTGACAGTAGTCATCTGATGGTCAGCTTGGTCTGATGATATAAGATGTCCCACTTTCTTGGATGTCATTTAAGGTGCCTCCATTTCCCTTCATTTGATCTTCCATTCTTCCCATAAAGTCAGAATCATTCTAGCAATACCAAAGAGATAAAGAGGTTTTCATGCTCAGTTTCAGATGTCAAAATGTTTCTTCTACTACTTTATAGTTATCAAAGCTAGTCACAAGATGCAGCCAAACTCAAAGGCTATGAAACAGGCATTATGAAAAGACTATAAATAAGACATCATGAAAAATCTTGGTGTTTTGATTTATTGGCAGCCATTATTATATCAATTTAATAGACATAGCAACTAATTTTTTTGACTTTGTAAAGCTTCAGGTATAAATATCCTTTCAATAGTTCTTTTGGGTGAAAGAACAAAAGCAACAGCCATAGTCACAATTTTGCTGCCCAGATGCAGATAGGGAGTACGAACGCTCTTATTTTCATGTGTGTGGGTTATATGATACTATTAATTAATGTATTCCATTTCAGGACTTGATCAAGTATCTATATATACAACATGTGACTTCTGAGATAGAATCAAAGCACACTGGTTCTAAATGAATTTTAAATAAAAGCATATGAACCTTTAATTTTTTCTGATTGAATCTGTCTAGAGGTGAACAATGGAGCCAAGTGATAGAAGAAAACCTCTATGTGCTCATATTAGTTGTTCAAGAGCTGATCACTGTTTCATTGACTGGTGTCTTCCATAGGTGATTTCCTTTTCTTCTTTATATACTAGCTCCATGAAGTTTGAATAATGACTATAGTATAGCTCTGTAACCTCAAAACATCTCTTTTCACTAGTACTTCTTTGTATTCCTTGGGGAAACAGTCCTTTTCCTCTGTGCTTGCCTTCTGTAATCTACAACATGTGTAGGATTTGGTATATAACCCATGTGTTTTCCTATGCTAGCCATGAAAATGTACCTTTTAAACCTCGATTTCTCCAGGGGTGTGTCCACTGCTTGTTGACCATGCCTTAGTAAGAGACCTCTACTTATCCACATTCAGACCACCCTAATTCAACTCAGTGTGTCACCATATTTTTTATAAGACATAAAACTGAGAGTTGTTGGGAAGAAGAAGGTGTACAGTGGATCTGGGAAGGTAAAAGAGGAGAAGTGTAGGGGATACAACCAAAGTATTTTATACATGTTTGACACTAACAAATAATATATCTTTAAAAATTAAAGAAAAAGGAATAGCAAGTACAATGTTTTGCTTAAATACTTAACTGTAAGGTGGTTTCACACACACACACACACACAATTTTTAAAGAACTAGTTAATCATTTCCATTGAAAGATTTTCTAGTACTCTTTGCAGAGTTAAAAATTCCTCCCTCAGGACTCCTCCAGTCTCCTGCACATAACTTAGATCAAACACTCACTATGCTACATAGAAATCACAATAGTTCTTCTTCACTCACTGCTGTATACCAAGTGTCTGAAGCATAATAGATACCACATAGGGGTTGGGTAAATAAATGAACACTGTCTTACTTAATAGCCCACGAGCCTCTCAAGAGCAAGAAGTAGTTACATTCTAAAGTTTCATCTTTATGAGATGAGAGACCACATCTGAGTCTGCCCTGTTCACTACTGGAGTGCCAATAACCAGGACAGCTACTGGAGCAGTGTGAACTGAATGTTTAGGTCCAGCACCCTGTCAATAGCTGAAACACATTGATGCTCAGTGAATGTTTGTGGAATTAGTGGATCAAGACTTTATGAATTCTTAAACTGTTCCTGTCATTAAAGCAGATATAGAACAACTTAGGATAAATGACAATTGCCAAAATCTAATGTGTCAGTGTTGGTTGGAAATAATGTCAGCATCATAATTTTAACTCCATGAGGTCAAAACATACAATGACCTTAAAAAAAATCAAGGTATTTTGTTTGTATATTTCACCATGCTATTTTTATTTTAAAAATGCAGACTTTTATTACTGTTTCCATAATGTTAAGAGCATCAGGAAGGCAAAAATACAACTTTATACAGGTATGCCTATGTTTTAAATGAATCCAGTTATAATATTAGGGACAATATGGAATATACAATGTGTATTTAAGAAATGAGTAAAGAGATTGTTGTAATAATCTAATGAGAAATACTGGTAGCTTGAACAGTAGAATGACAAGAAATAATGTGAAAAATTCACAAACTCAAGAAAGAATTAGGGTAAAATTGGTAAGACAGATGAATTAATTATATACTGGGCATGGGCACTGTAAAAGAAAGAAATTGGAGATGCCAGTAGCATTTCTATTTTTTGTTTGCCTCCCGCATTGAAACTGACTTCCTCTAAAACAACAGCTCCATCTAATTTGTTCCTTGTGCCTCACACTGGCCTGAAACATATATATATATATATATATTCAGTGAAAACTTATTGAAATAATGAACAAATCATTGTCCAGCAGGCAGAGAATGGAAAGAGCAATATTCAGTAATCAATACCCACAGAAAAAGACCAATGGGTCTGTAGCTGATGGGCTATAGTTTATGGGAAACTGGCAGGAGTGAGGCAGCACTAGGCATTCTATTAAGGATTAAGATACAGAGAAACAGCCAGACTTGGGATATAAGATAGCATCCCTGCCTTAGGAAGTGGACAGATAAAGTAGTTACAAGTTAAGATAAAGCCAATACAATAGTTTTGAGTTTAGTGTCTGGGCCAGAATGCATGGGTCCTTAATCTGGCTCTCACTGCTGTCACTGTGTGGACTTTATTTGGGTAGTTACTAAACACATTAAGATTTTTAGTTTCTTTATTTATGTGTATAAAAACGGTACCAATCTTATTCAGAGATAATGATGATTAAATGATATACATATAAAGTTCTTGTCAGTGCCAGAGCAAGCTGTCTCAATCCTCAATAAAGATTAGCTACCAACTTATGTATAAGGTTTGTGCAACCATAATTATTTAGCATTTGTCAAGTAGTAGACTCTTTACAGCCATTTTACAGATGGGGATCTTGAGCCTCAGAGAGGTTAGATAATTTGCAAATATTAAACAGACAGTATAAAGCATTATCTGTCTTTGCTGCAAATTCAATGAATCTGTTAAATTGTTGGACTAGTCCCTGAGCAGTCCTGGCCTTCACACATCCCGTAATGATGGCATAGAAGAT
This sequence comes from Lophiomys imhausi, assembly GCA_907164525.1. Classification (NCBI taxonomy): domain Eukaryota; kingdom Metazoa; phylum Chordata; class Mammalia; order Rodentia; family Muridae; genus Lophiomys; species Lophiomys imhausi. The sequence goes on from CAJQZJ010005020.1 coordinate 10,139,081, forward strand.
TCACAAAGACAATAGTATCCAGGATCCAACAAAATCTGCTACCCAGATGCAGGCATCCTATAGCCACTCCATGAACCAGACCAGTTTGAGTTACATACACAGGACATGCACTCTATTTCATTCTGGGAAATCAAGAGTTATAGGAGATTGTCAGATTCAATAGGCAAATGGAGGGGGAATAAAAACAATGAATTATGTGAGAGATGATATTTGTTCAGGCAGACATGTGTCTACTGTTAGTGGATTTAGACTTGTTTTTCAACACAACACAAGGTGTTGTAAAGTTTTGGGAAGCAACAACAACAACAAAGATCTAATAGAACCAAAGTACTGCTTCTTGTCAATACTGTCACAATCAGGGCGCTGATCCACACAGCCACTGGGGGAAAGATGGCAAATAGACACTTTTAGGCTGAAAGCCCTCCTCCTAGGCAAACAATAACATATTGTTCCTCAGAATGCCCTTTCTAGCCCTATTGTGCCACAGTACATATGAGCTCATATATCCCCATGTACCCCCACCTCTGCACATTTTGTTACAATTCATGGCCTCTTTTCTCCCTTCCTTTAAAACTTACCCTTCAGCACCCAGGCCTTTAGAACCTTTCCTTTCATGCTCCATTCCACATTTACACGCCAGACCAACCTAAACCCACTTGGCTAGAACTTATACATCTACTGCAATTTAGGAGTCCAAGAAAAAAAAGATAGTACATTCAGTCAGAGGAATGAATCCTCAACTAGCTTCTTCTTGGCTGTGGAAGCTTGAATAGAGTCCAGATATCTTTCTGAATCTGTTACTTCATCTGTAAAGTGAAAATATGAATGTTACCCACAGCAGAAATCCCTGGATTAAATGAGACAGTGCATTTAAAACTACAATCTCAGGATATATCCTTCAGATGGAATCCAGTGCTTACTGCTAAGCTTGCCCAATGGTGGCATGCCTTCTTGGGAGCAAGCACTCTGTACTCACCTTCCTTCTTTTTTTTTTTTTTTTTTTTCCTTTCAGAATAACCATAGGTTAACTGCATTCTCTTCACTTCTGTATATTTCCACATACATAATAAGGCAGACAGAAGCCCTGCCCCGGCCCTAATGAACTTGGCCTTTCCCACTTTGTTTTAAAGTAATATCTAAGGAAGCAGAGAAGAGAGCTTCACAAAAGGTGGGAAATACAGAAAACTGGAGAGTAGCAGAAGATGAGTATTACTTTGACGATTGGAATCCAGAAACCCATTATCACACTGTGTGTTGGAGCAGTAGCTCTTAGCAGCAGTGGTTGGCTCTTAATATCAAGTGCCTTCTGTGGCTGAAAAACAGACTATTTACAAGATGTCTATATTAAATAGAGATGAAAATTTTAGAGTGGAGAAAAACATCGCAGTACATTGGACCAGCTCTCTTTACTGCCCACAAATGCACCATGATCAGCTGAGGCTTCGGTAATTTCCTCTTAACCAGTCTTTCTGCCTCTGTTTGGTGTCTTACAGTCCGTGGTCACAGAAGAATTGTTTCTAGAAACTTGATTCTCATAAGAAAGAAGTAAAATATCAACTTAAGAATGACTGTCCTCCTCACAAGTAGATCCTAAAAGATAGCAACAAAGGACAATGCAAAGTGACCCTTTTCCCTCAACCTTTCCTTACCATGTTGTTTCTGTAATAAAACTACAAATTACAATTCCCATTATGCATAGTCCGCACTTGTGTACTTACCACAGTGCTAGTGGTAGACACTCTGTAGTAAGCTGCATTCATGTGGAATGGAAAGAAACATAATCTAGATCCAGGTATTCCTGCCCTACCACAGCATACAATTTTGTCTTTTGAAACCATTCACTCTCAGTGAACATTAGTGTCCTCATCTGTTTCAGACAGCAAATAATATGACTTACCCTAGTAACTTGGTTGGAAATTTGACATGAAATAGTAGATGTGAAAGTGATTTTTTTGTAAACTGTGAAGCATTAGAAGATTGTTTTTATTCATTGTGTCTCATCTTTCTAATGAGGCTATAACTCCCAGTGAGTACAAGCTGTTTATTATTCATCATTTGATCCTTACCTCCTAGGGGAATAAAAAAGGGACCATTGTTGGAGCTGCCCAATATCTGTCACTATGCTAGGCACCTCACACAACTCATGAAATTTTATTTAATTCCCCTAACAGCTCTGTTCTCTTTTCCTCTAGATCTGGCTGCTCTCCAAGTAATGGCATCTACTCAGCATATACAAGATTGAAAGCCCCAGTTTCATATGTGGGGTTTGAATGATGTGCTTAGAGAGTGGAATTATTGCTGAGGAGGGTGTGATTCTGTTAATGGGTACACAATGGAAATGACTAGTGAAAAAAGCAGATAAGCTGTCTAAACATAATCCTGTCACGTATTTTACTAAAAAGAATCAAATTCCTGCTACTAACATTCTAGTAGGGGATCTAGTAGGGGATAATTCTACTACCTCAGGGATCCTCTTGACCATAGAGCAGTAGTGTTTTAATTTATTTATGTGAAGTCTTGAGAAATAGCTTATTCAGCTAATTGTCACCATTCAATCAGAAGTACCTGTGTTGAGATGCCCAGGATCTATTTTAACAGCTGGACATAGTGGAGTATTGTCTGTAACCTCAGTGCTGGGAAGCTAGAGACAGGTGGATCCCTGGGCGTCATTAGCCATCTAACCTAGCTAAATCAAGGAGCTTCAGGATCTGTGAAATACCTTGTTTCAAAAAAGAACATAGAATGCATCTGTTAAGGAAGATTTCAACATCTACTTTGACCTTTGTACACATGTGTACATACATATATTTATCCATGTATACATATGTACAGAGTCCCATGGACATATACCAAATATATACACATGCATGCAAACACTCACATTCAACACTAAGGATTACATAGGTATTTATAAATATCTCAGATGAAATTTTAAGGAGTCTATATTTAGTTCAACATATATTTATATAACACTGGCCTCATTTGTAATTTTATAACAATTATAGAATCTGAAAAATAAATCTGCCTGCTCCTAGTTCTGTTTGAGAGTGGTTCATAGTGACTTCATTCTCCAGGCCTTTCTTATTTCTCTCCTCATCTCAGTATATAACCACAGTTACTGCAGCAATCAGTCACTTCATTGCCCACAAATATACCATGATCATACTGATGGTCTCGTGTTTTCCTCCTAATTAGACTTTTTGCTTCTATTTGACCTCTCACAGCCCTGAGTCACAAAAGGGTTTTTTTAATAGCCAAAACTGACCAAGCCTCTTGGCCCCTAGAAATTCCTTACAATCTATGTGATGGAATCTAAAGTTACCAACTCTACAAGCTCTAGGTCCTCTTTCCTATCCCTGTCCTTCCCATAACATTGTCAGTCATTTCACTTTTTTAAATTTTTATTTTTTATTTAAATGTTTATTAACTCAAGTCACATCTTTATCACAGCCCCCTCCCTCCAACCCTCCAGGTCCCCTCCTCCTATGCTCTATCCCCTCTTCCATCTATCCTATTCCTCCCATGTAGAGTACCTCCACATATCAGCCCCCCTCAGTTCATCATTCACCTGAGGGCTAAGAGCCTCCTTTTCTTCCACTAGAGTTAAGTGTCCCACTAACAGGTAATGAAGTCCATGTTCCTGTTCCTTTGGGTCTCTTGACACTTTTATTTACTGCTGTGGTTTTATGATTCTTGCTCTCTTGCCTTCAAGTTTTATACAAACTAATAAATATATTGCTCTTTTGTGCTTAAATATCTCTTTTGTTTTTCTGACAATCAAGTATAGTTATTCCTTGGCTTCCTGTCCTGAGCCTCCAAACCACCTTCTATGGGGTTGACTCAGTTCTCAGAATCCTGACAATCACATCACAGCTCAAGTAGTAGACCTTTGCCTTTTGACAGATACAGGTGTGACCAAAATTCCAATATTATGAATATTGATTAACAAGTTAATTTGCTTCATTATATATGGAGAAACTGAGGCCCACCAAAGAGAAGTGATATGCTTAATTTTGGGGTTTCTTGACTTTGAGCAATAATTTCAAACATCAGAGATATACAAGAAATGAAATAAGTCAACATTTACAAGTGCCGTATACAGAGCTATATGGAAATGTCCCATACTTTCCTGTATACTATGCTAGGCAGTTTGCCCTTGTTATTATTCTATAGAAAAAGGCTAGTTCCTAAGAATCCAAAGTCCCAGAGCTAAGCAAAAGCAGAACAAAGATACTATACACATCAATGCTTCTCCTTCACTTGGCACAATTTGCTCTCACTAAAGCTACTCAGTGCTGTTCCAATTGCTATAGAAAGAACAGTAGAAGAAAGAAGGAAAATAGTTATAAGAAAGATTCTGCACTTAACACACAAAATGGACATCACTAATGGAGACTCAACAGAACTAGGAAAAACATCAGTTAGTCTTCTGATGCAGAGCAAATATATATTTGTAAAATCATGACTACCCTAGTTATAACAAGATTGTTGCTAACCATCATGTTAATTATGACAGAAATGTATTTTTCTATACAATGGTAGATGCAATTGCTTTATCTTTTAAGAATGACTTTTGACCTTTTATGATATGCTTCTTCAAAATCTCACATTTAAATGTCAGGATTTCAATAAAATTACTTCATTTTTTTATACAGCAGAGCATAAATACAGGGGTTGTCACAAAGTCAGACAGGGTAGCTCTGTCACTTTTGACTTGTTGGTAACTAAGTGTGAAACCTTAACAATCTATGAGCTTTAGTGTCTTCATTTGAAAGACAGAGACAGTGATAATGTCCTTTAAAACTGCTGTGAGCTTTAAAAGTGGTGTTGGATGTAAAGAACAAGGAACATGGCTTGCCGTATAATGGGTATCTTCCTTTATCTTTTGCTGATTATATAATGCTGCTCTAAGTGCTTCGTCCTCACAAGAATCTGTGACTTCAACAGGACAAGTTCTGTTTTCCCATTTTAGAGATACCTAGGAAGTTTACACAATTTTCCTAGAAGCAAATTGCTAATAAGTGTTAATAACAATTATTAGTCAAAAGAAAACTGTCGATACGTGAGAGAACTGGGAACAAAACTCAAGATTTCCAGTCCAGGTTTTGCTCTATTTGATAATCAACAAATATATAACCACATAATAGGCTCTGTGAATGCGGTGGTAAGACTGATCTATGTCCTCCTATAAACTTTCTTCAATGCAATAGGCTCTATAGAAAAGGGCACAGGAAATATCATAGACAGCAGAAATGACTTGTCACAGATATGTGCCAGTGATAAAGTAATTTACACTCTTGTGTAAATTCCCAGGCGACTAAAAGGAGGTTCACCAAGCCTGGCTGGAGGGATGCTATTTGTCCAACATTAACAATGTAGCCAAGCGCCAGCTGTATGTTAGGACAAGACTACACCAAACCCTTCTTGGCCCTCAGAATAGGTGATGACGTTACTTTAGAAATGTTTCAGTGTGTCTATAGATCTATTTTAGCATTCTCTTAGTTATACCAATCAACACTTCAAAACAAGAGAAACTTGGACATATGTTCTTCCTGATCATGCCTCACATTGCACTAAAACAGTCTTAACACATTAAAAACACGAAGGAAGTTCTTGCTACTTCCCCCTCACACCTCCCTGCCTCCTGACCCAATTTAGGGATTGATTTTACTTGGTTTATGCAATGTTCTGCCTTGTTCCCTGCCCTCACATTTCTTCCTTCCCTAAAACTCTTTTTCCTAATCATTCCTCTTCCTGCAGGAAATGCAGTATCTTTCCTTCAATAAAGAACTGGCATCAATCAGCTTCAGGTGGTGTTGTGTCTCTACTGCGTGCACTCCCCATGTGTCCAGTAACTTCTAAAAATTAGCTATAGACTCTCTAGCCTTTATATTTTCCCTGATATATTGTGAGTTGTGTACACAGTGTACTTCTTCTACCCAGGGCCTCAGCTTCCCTTTTGCTTCCTAATCCTTAAAGGGACTTAGAAGTAGCTAGTTTGGTAAGTCATGGCTCAACACCCTCTAGCTTCCCTTCGGATTATATTTTTTCCATTCATGTAATCTTCTATGTAGAATATTCCCCACCTACTCTTTGCCTTCAGAATCCCTACTCTATCCCTCACTCAAGGTTAATTCCAAGTTTGTTTTCCCTATCATCTTTAACACTAGACAAGTAAAGCAGGAAAACTGGCTGCTGTGGTTGTATATAAACTTATTATTGCCCCACTTTCCTGCTAAAAGTCCACATTGTAATGGTTTTAAACCTTTCCGTGAAATACAAATAGTGCTTGGGCAACTTATACTTTATGAAGCTCAATTCTTTCATATGTAATTTGATAATAATAGTATTAAACCCACATGATAACAATATTATTAGGCCTCAAAGATTCTGAAACCTTCTTGAATGACAAAACACTTAAATTCAATCTTGAAGATGGCTAGAATGTCAATATATAAAGATAATGAGGAAAACATTGTATGAAGAAATAGTGTCACAATTGCAGTAAATAAATGGAAAAACACAAGTGGGACTGCATGCTTAAGTTACGAAAATGGAAGCAGAAAGGAGGTTTGTCAAGACATATATATATATATTTCAATGTTTTCTCTGATGATTAAAAGTATGTCATCTGTATATACAAGTGTGTGTGTGTGTGTGTGTGTGTGTGTGTGTGTGTGTGTGTTGAAATAAATCTTCATACAAACTCTTCACACTGCCAGAAAATTTGGAAAACACAGATCCATGAGAAATTTCAGTAAGTAAAATTTGGCTTTTGCCAACATTTGCATGAAGCATGAATAAAATTCAGAGGGTTTAGTATAAAGGAGATGCTGGAAGAAGGCTCCCTTTTACCCTTTTCTTTAATTTCTTTCTTCTTCTTCTTCTTTTTTTTTGTTAAAATATAGCAGTCCTTAGGGAGCTTTATTAGAAAATTCTCGTGCCAGCTGTCTCTTTTCTCCAACTCACATTTACACAATGTGCCTCATTCTTGTTTCTCTTCAGCAGTGCTCTCAGATCCTAATGAGTTTTTTGGGGGGAATAGAAAACCCAATGGAATATTAAAATTGGAAAGAGAAGATCATTGAGTTAATTTTTTCAAAGTGCATCACAACACACAGTGATGTTGTAAGAATGAATATTCAAATCGGAATTCAGTCATGGGCAAATTAATTAAGGAAAATGTTATTGCTAATATTACTTTTTATACATGTACATATGTAGACACACAGTGAACTACTGGATCCAGTATAGACAATTCACTCTTCAGTGAATCCAGAACATCTTTCAGAATAAAGTTAAAATCCTCAGGGACTTCAAACCTTTTCATTGGTTTTTGCATACTTTTAACTCATTTCTACTTACATTCCCCACGTATGTTTCACTTTTGCATATCTCATTGTCTTTGCACACAATGTTCACGGTGTCATAAGTTTCTACCCCTCTCATTAATCCATCCCAATGTAGTAGATACGGCTCAATGTCAGTTCCTTTCCTTCACTCTCCTAGAGAAAGTGCCTCTCTTGGGTGTTTCCATAGCATGCTAGATACAATACTAGTTAACAAACATTGCATATCTTCGAAGTTGTATATCTGCATATCTCATTGTCATAATCTGTTTGCATGGCTGCATACATACCAGATTATGCGATGATTTATTAAAGGAATATTATATAACAACATTATGTTTTGTACTGAGTTTTAATGGTAGATGAAAATGCTTTTCCCTCCCTCAGATATACTATAATTGTGTGTGTGTGTGTTCATGAGCAATAATCTCTATTTTCTATAATGCCTGAATTATACTTGTGCCACCACCAACAGCGAAAGAACAAGTGGATGTATGGATATCATGTTTCATAGTATAAAACTTGGGAAAAGTCACAAACCTTAACAACTTACATTTTAACAACAAGAACCCTAATCACATACAACTTAAAAGCATTTGGTACATCACTAAGAAAACTGAGTTTAGAATCAAACTATTGATTCCCAGTGCCTGAAGTTACTAAATTCATGACTTTGCACAAGCCTCTTACTTTCACTAGATTTAGCATTGTAACCAGTGAAATACCAATGTCTGTATGTTTACAAGCAGCTCAGTTTTCACTGCTCTTTTCATACCCAAGGAATAAAAATCACAAAACACAGGAGAAGAATACCATGCTAGTAGATCATGGAATTTAGAACTGTCAATTGGCAATAACTTTATTTTATTTCCTCTAAAGACTAGAGAGATTAGACTGGTACTAACTGGCAAGCACAAACACAATTGCCTCAAAGGGAGACTGGTTACTAACTTTCATGTGACTTATCATATAACTATATAAATCCAGAGGCAATGATTTAAAGAGACCAAAATGTGTGTGTGCCCAGAGTCCAAGAGGTGAGTTATTTTAGACCAGCATGACTAAAACCTAACCTTAAATCTAGGGTAGCCTTTAATCTGGGGGAATGTTAAATTTAGGGTAAGAAGGACAAGAGTATAAAAGGCCTGCAAAGTACCTATTGAAATGCAGACCTCACAAGATAATCCATATCCCTTCATGTCTTTGGAGCTGCAGTGGTGGGCTTTGTTCCTGGGACCACAGATGAGCCCTTTATTCTGTTGTCTAAACAGGAAAATTATAGTTCCCTGAGGAGGAAAGGCTGGGATCTGAGCTTGACTCTGATCAGCCATGTTAATTTGGAAATAAGCTATTGCTTTGACTTTGCATTCATCAGTGTCAAGAGTAGATTGTGTTCCTTTGGTCCCCTTTGTCCTTAATTAACAGACATTGAATACTCACATTAATTAGTGGGGCTGAGAGATATTTTACCTCACCCTTAATGTGGTGGATAATTAAATTCCTATTAATAAAATAGCTTCATTCATAATTTCTATAAATCTATTATAAAAACAATAAACATGATTATAGGGTAACTTTCTTTCCTCATCCAACCCCCCCCCCTTCATTGTTCTTTTCTATTTCTATAAAAGTCTTAGAATTATACCGGAGAGGACAGACTTACAAAGACTGCATGTGCTAGGTCTGGATCTCATCACTCAGGGCATATAAGTAGCAGGACAGGTGAAACAGCAGTGATCTTCAGAAGAGAGGGAAAGACTCACTCAGACCAGAACTGATGTGACCCTGTAGCCTTGGATGTCCTGCCCCTTTGGACTTTCATTTTAAGAAAAACAAAAAGATTTCCTCTCATTTGGATTGGAAATCTCAATAAAGGGTTTCAAATGATATTTTTCAACATTTGGGGCTGAACTCAGGTTACCAAATGTTGTTAAGTATATACTGTGTGGTAAGGCAATGGTTGGGAGCTTGGAAATGAATCCAAAAATAGTGTCTGCCCTCAAAGATTTTGCTGTCTAGTGCAATGGGAAAATCACTTGAACAACCAGAACTGATCCAAAGGAGGACTTCTATGCAACAGAGAAATAGTCTGTAGTTAGAAACTCTCTCCCCTACTTCCCAACAGATTACATTGAATATTCCTTCTAGATTTCCCCACTGTGACCTTTATCAGTCATATCAGTTGGCATGGGTGCTCATTTAAAACATAATGAAGAAAAATGTTATTATGAGTGTATCCAAATCTATCTTATCTCAGATTCAGTTCTAGCATACTGTGAAAATTTAATAAATATCTACTAAATAAGGGTGTTTGAAAATTAGTTATTTGTTTTTGGGGTTTTTTTTGTTCATTTTACATTTGGTCTTTGTTTTTAAAAAAACTTTAAATACTATTAGCACAGTAATAGGTTACGTACATAACCAAAAGATCAAATAGTAAAGAGAGGTTTATAGTAAAAAAAATTTTTTTTCTCCTCAGCCCACATTTCATTACTTTCAGTTTTGCCCTGAGTTGCAATCACTGTCCAGATATTTAAATTTTTTCTCATATGTCCTTCATATCTCCAAGTAATATGCTTATGTAACCATTTCTTAATTACCTTGAGATATTTTCTATTAATATTCTGTTAGGCTAAGATGCCTTTCTACCACAACAATGACCAGCACAGCATGATAATACTAAAGGTGCTTTAGTGGCACACATACTTTTATGGTAATCAACAGTTCTCTAATTGGATTTAGGACCCAGTCAACAAAAGTGAAACCATGGAAACTGGAAACCTAGACAAAGACTCAGAGTGAAGTCAAGGATCTTGGAAGAGAATCCACACTGCCACTTTACTGAACCAGCATAATCCCTAACTATATCTTGAATATTTTTCCTTACACCCACAGATAAGTATAGTCCTCACCCCTCATCAAAGGAACTTAACTTTGCAATAGTTAGCTACCTTAATAAAAACAATAGCCATATACAAACAGAAGCCAAGCTCTAAAAGGCACATCTTTTTACAAATGTTTTGTTACTTTATGCTTTGTCCTATCAATGGGAAAAACAAAATGCAAAAATGCTAAATTGGTGAGGTTGTAATACCAGCCAAAGTACCAGATCTTGTCATGAGGCCATGTTCCAGACAAAGTCCATCTAGGACTGAAGGATTTGCTTGGGCTTCAGTCCCAATATATCTTCCTTAGAATTCTCACATGAACTTCAATATTCAGAAAGTTGCCATTTCGTATACTAAATTGAGGTAATTGTTCTTTGTTTTGAATCCTTGACCCTTTCTTTCCAAGTATCCTTGAAGACAACATTTGGCTTCTATCTGGTATGCTCCAGCATTCCTTTGCTCTTCTGGACTCAGGTAGCCTTCATGGTTGTTCAGCATAAAGCCACTTATGCTTTATGGGTTAGTTAGTTATTAAATCTATAAGTCATAATAAATACCCCATTTCCTTCACAGAATGCAACATGCAGTACATGTTGAATAAGTCTGCATCCCTTTCCATTTGTAACCTTTCAAAAATCACTGACAGATCCTTCCATATTGAAATTATACCTTCCTATGAGTCTAGACTCAGTTTTTTCATCATTCATTTTTCTATTAAGTCCCATCAGCAGTGTTTCTAACAATGAAATTCTGCTCACTGATTTCTTCAGATGCATTTTAGGGGATCATTAATGTTCTTGTTTTATATGATTTTCTGAAGATAGAAATTGTTGAAAAATCTCTATTTAGAAAGTTTTTAAATGTTCTCTCCAGAAATTAATTGACAGAAGTTGCATGGGGACAGGGATGGGAACATGGTTGTAAGTGGGGAAATAAAGTTCACTATTATGACTATAATTACAGATCCATGGATTTAGACTTGAGTCCATATTTATCAAATTCCATACTTTAAGCATATATAGTTTGTTGTTGCTATGGTTTGAATATTTGCATTCCCTTAGAATTCATGTTGTTATCTTAAATCCCAAAATAATAGTATTTACTATGAAATCAGGCCTTTAGGAATGGAGTTGATATTAGTGTTCATATCAAAGAGATCTAAGAGATGAGAGACTCCTTGTTTCTTCCACTATGGCAAGGCACAGGAAAGAAGAATCTGAGAAAGTGGCTTTTCACCAGTTGATGAGTCTCCTGGTTCCTTTTTTAAAATTTATATAAACAAATGTTTATTAATTCAAATCACATTTCCATCACAGACCCCTCCCTCTACTCTCCCACCCTCTCCCCCTTTTCCTCCCATCCTACTCCTCTGGTGTGGGCTGCCTCCACATATCAGCCCCCTTCAGTTCACCAGTCACCTGAGGGCTAAGAGCTTCCTCTTGTTCCACTAGAGTGAAGTGTTCCATTAACAGGTAACAAACTCCATGTTCCTGTTTCTTTTGGTCTGTTGGTTGTAGATAGCTACTATGTACTATATGGCTAAAATCCAGGTATAAGTAAATACATGCCATGTGTATTTTTCTGGGTCTGTTAGCTAAGTCAGGATGAGCTTTTCTAGTTCCATCCATTTGGTTGCAAACTGCATGATTTCCTTGTTTCTGATAGTTGAGTAGTATTCCATTGTAAAAAGGTACCACAGTTTTTTAATCCATTCTTTGGTTGAAGGACATCTGGATTGTTTCTAGTTTCTAGCTATTTCAAATAAAGCTACAATGAACATACTTGAGGAAATATCCTTGTGTTTTGGTGGAGAATCTTTTGGATATATGCCCATGAGTGGTATAGCTGAGTCTTGAGGTAGAGCTATTCCAAGTTTTCTATGGTATCATGAGACTGATTTCCATAGTTCTTATACAAGTTTGCACTCCTACCAGAATGAAAGAGTGTTTCCCTTTCTCCACAACCTTGCCAGCATGTGCTATCATATGAGTTTTTGAACTTAGCAATTCTAACTGGTGTGAGATGGAATCTCAGAGTCGTCTTGAGTTGCATTTCTCTGATGCTTAAGGATGTTGAGCATCTCTTCAAGTGTATCTCAGTCATTAGAGATTCCTCTTTTGTGAATTCTCAGTTTAGCTCTGTTCCCCATTTTTTGATTGGATTATTTGGTTTCTTAATGTTTAATTTCTTTAATTCTTGCTGGTTCCTTCTTTATGGACTTTTTTTTGTAATTACATCATTTCTCCCTTTCCTTTCCTCCTTCCAAATGCTTCTATGTTCTCCTCTCTGCTCTCTTTCAAATTCATAATCTCTTTCTTAATTGTATAACATGCATATGTGTATATATATATATATATATATATGCATGTTTTCGGGACTGATTATTTTGTATTAGATAACTAATTGCTGTTCTCTTTCCTAGCTGAGGCTATTTCTCCCTCTCTCAGCATCCCTTAGTGTCCTGTATTTCTTTGTGTAGGTTTAAGGGCTTGTGGACTTTTCCTCCCACCTGTCCTCTTTGGCATGCCCATTATTGCTGACTGTGTTCAGTTCATGTTTAGACTGATGAGACCATGGCCATATCTTCAGAAATGCCTAGGAGATGCAATCTCACAGCAAGTTCCCGGACCCTCTGACTCTTCATACCTTTATGACCTCTCTTCCACAATATTCCCTAAGCCTTGAGGTAGGAGTGTCTTTGTGGACTCTCTAGCCACCAGAACTGTGACAAGCCAAGGTTGTCTTGTTCATAAGTTACTACATTTATAGCATATTGATACAGCAGCAGAAGTAGCTGAGACAATTGTGTATTAACTATGATTTTCTATTGTTTGAACGTTTATTTCGCTCTTACATTCACATTGAAATTCAGTTCTCCAATATAATATCAAATAACGCCATTTGGAAGATGGTTAGGCCATGGGGATTAGTGCCTTCATAAATGGAATTGAGATAAATGTTTATACTTTCCTTTGCCCTTCATAGAATCTTCCTTCTAACATGTGAGCACATGGCATTCACATCTTTCTGCACATCAAGGATGCAGTAACAAGGCCCCATATTTGAAACAAAGCCAGTCCTTCCTATACTACCAACACTTCAGTGTCTTCTTAGCTTTTGAAGTTCTCAGATTCTAAATCAAGAAAAGCACATTTACATTATTCATAAATTACCCTATCTGGAGTATTTGTTAAATTAACTTGAACAGACTAGGATAGAAAGAAAGAAGGAAAAAAAGAAATACAGGTAGAAGGAAGGAAGGAAGGAAGGAAGAAAGAGAGAGAGAAAGAAAAGAAAGAAAGAAAGAAAGAAAGAAAGAAAGAAAGAAAGAAAGAAAG
>CAJQZJ010005020.1:10154321-10199347 GCA_907164525.1 Lophiomys imhausi
CCCCCCCATCCTCTACCTTTTTTTTTTAGTTTAAGGTATTTCTTTTTCCCCCCAATAGCTCTCCCTTTCAGTCCAACAAATGATTCTTTCTCTTATAGCTATAAATACAAAACAACAGAAATAAATAGGCCACAATTATGAGAGTTATATGGCTTAGCATACATTCCCAATGTCCAGTCCATATGTATTTGGCACCTGACTTTAACATTCTACTATCTAACCATCTCCATGAGTTTAAAGTTCTATATCTAACTCAGCTTTCATACTAACTTGCCTCATAATTTTAAAAACATCTTCTTAGATCCAGAACACCCTCTTGATTCCGAAACTACTCAAAATTTAGCTATGAGACTCTAGCTATCTATTCTTTAACCACCTCAGAGACTTGAGAGGGATAAATATATCTGATTATATAGGAAGTTCAGGGCCCGCAGCTTCCAAAACTAAGAAATGACATACCAGTGGCTGCCTAGACAGTTCCCATTTTCTCTCCATACATCAGCATCAATCTTCAGCCATTTGGTCCCGTTTCTCTGACAGACATTGGTTGTAGAGCAGGAATTATGAAGGACTTGCCTACCCTGTCTTGGCAGAGCTAGGCTGTCGACCTACCTGCTTATATTAGGATAAGCAAATGTTGCTTGTCTCTTAGCAACTTGATTTCTGATTAGCTTAGAAAATAACTATAATAGACTGTGAAGAATAGATAGCTAGCATCTCATAGTTAAATTTTGAGTTGCTTAGAAATCAAGAGGGTGTTCTGGATCTAAGAAGATTTTTTTTTTTAATTTTGATGAAAGTTAGGATGAAAACTGAGTTGGATATAGAACTTTAAACTCATGGAGATGGGTAGATAGTAGAATGTTAAAGTCAGGTGCCAAATACATATGGACTAGACATTGGGAATGTACTCTAAGCCATATAACTCTCATAATTGTGGCCTAATTATTTCTGTTGTTTTGTATTGTATTTATTGTTATAAGAGAAAGAGCCATTTGTTGTACTGAAACGGGCAGCTGTTGGGGGAAAAAGATATACCTTAAACTTAAAAAAAAGGAAAGGGATGGGTGGGTTTAGGTGGAAGAGGGTGGGAGGGTGGAACTGGACAGGGGAGTATGGAGGGGATTGCGATTGAGATGTAACTTGAAGAAATAAAAAATAAATTAAAAAAAGAAAAAAATGGAAAGAGACAGCACTTAATTAGGTTGTGGTTTTAATTAAAAAAAAAAACCCTCCTCTACTTAGCATGTATAGCATTTCTAATAGCAGAAAGTTTGTGCCACTTGTTAAGATAGTGTGTTTGTTTGAATGAGAACGGCTCCAATAGGCTCATATATTTGAATGCTTGACTTTTGATAGACTATTGAATAAGAGTTAGAAAGTATGGCTTTGTGGGAAGAAGTGTGTCACTGGGGTTAGGTTTTGCGGTTTCAAAAGCCACTTCCTGCCTTTCCAGGGTAGTGTTCTTTGCCTCTCTGGCTCCTACTTGCAGAGAAGCATGTAAGTATACCCCAGTGACATGCCTGCCTGCTGCCATGTTCCCCGTCATTATGATCATTGACTAACCCTCTGAAGCAGTAAGAAAGCCTTCAATTAAATGCTTTTTTTTGTAAGGTACACTTATCATGGTGTCTCTTCACAGCAATAGAAGAGTAACAAAGACAGACAGCATTCATCATTGGAGTGTTGTGGTCTGAAGGTCAAATGCCTTCCATAGGTATGGATTTTTTAATTATTGGTCCCCAGATGAAGATATTGATTAGAAAGGAGGTTGTGGAACATTTAGGAGGTAGAGCCTTGCTAGAGAAAGTGGGTCAATGGAGGAGGTCAGGGCTTCAGGCCTCACAGTCTGGCCCTACCATTTCCTATCTATTCCTAAACATGGGTGTATTGTGACAAGCCAGCCTCTTGCTTCTGCCACCTTGCCTTTCCCACCGGTTGCAATGCCTTCCCTACATGACAGATTGTATCTTTCTGAAACAGTCAGACAAAAGAAACTTTTTCTTTGCAAAATTTAATTTTTGTTATTAGTGTGCTTGTGTGTGAGTGTGCATGTTCACATGTGTGTGTGCATGTATGTGTGCACACACACATTTGTGTGCATGTGAATATTAAAGGAGAATTTTCAGAAATTGATTCTCTCCTACTATGGGTTTCAGGGATCAAATTCAGGTCATCATATTTGCAAGGCAAGTCCCTTTACCTGCAGAGCCATCTTGTTGCCCGTTAAGTTGTTTTCATGATATTTATTATATAGCAACAGGAAAGCCATTTAGACACTGAGAATCTCTGAATTTTGTTCACATAGAAAATCAGAACCTGCTGTCTTATAATTCCATTTACTTATTTCTCTTCTCTAGAAACTTTCAAAATATCTAATTCCCTGTCATTGTGGTAGGTTTGTAGAATTTTCCAGATTCCCCCTTGAGTATTTTCTAGGCTAACTAGTTTAATACTCCTTGGCAGGCTCTTATTTTACTTTTATTAAAATTTTCAGAAATTGTTTGTCTTTTGAGATCAAACTTCTCATGAGCTTTATTATTAACATTCACTTCCTTTGGCCTGTCACAGCTAGTACTTGTCTTGGTTCTGGTCTCCTACATTGCTCTCCACCTAATGTCCTTTCCTTCTCAGAGCTGTATCTTTGATACCAGCCAGATACTTAATGCCAGGCAGAGATGGCAAACTGTTGTGAAGCAATTGAACTGCAATCATCCTGGAAAATTCATGTGGAGCCTGTGGCTCCTGGAGGCTCAAGATATTGTTATTCGAGGTAAAGTCTCTGAAAAAGGGTTAGTGCAGTGTTGCCATGTGTCCCCCAAATTTTGTGTGTGTGTTTGTGTGTGTTCAGATATACCTATAGGTGAGTATATGTTTGTGCACATGCACGTGGAGTACAGAGGTGAAGCATAGGTGTCATTCCTTAGGTATCACACACCTTGTTCTTTGAAACTAACTAAGATAGCTGGCTGGTCAGTAAGCTCCAAGGATCCTGCTTTCTCCATCTCCTAGTGTTAGGATTATAAGCAAAGGCTATGATATCTGACTTTTCTATGTAATTTCTGGGGATAGAACTCATGTCCTATGGTTGCATGACAAGGATTTTCACTCTCTGAATACCTCCTCAATGTTCTTCAGTTAATTTTTTGTGTGCATTATCTTCACAAGCTCTTACTCCCTTTTTACCCTATGCTCATTCTAATCTCATGCCTCAGTACTTTCTGAATATATTTCCTAAGACAAAAGGAGTCCATGCTGCATATAAAAGACAGATTCATCATCTCCATTTTGAATTTTTGAGTCTTTGTCTCCTCCAGAATTTACAAAATCTGGAAACTGTACCACAGAGGTGGTCTTGTTTACTTCCTGTTTAATCCAGCTTCACCTGAACTTGCTGCTGTCCCCATGCCTGCTAAACAATTTTAGCATTTATTTCAACCCTTCTTGGTAACATAATCTAATTCATAAACTAAGAACTTAAAAATCACAAATGATAAAAGGGTCATAAAGTCTTAAATGGCAGTATTAGGATATGCACTTTTGACAAGTCCAAGTGCTTAATTGTATTTTCCAAGTCTGACATGTTTTGATTTGTCAAAGACCTTTTTCTGTGCAGTAAATAAACTTACTGTAAGTTTTTAGATTGTGCACAAGATACTGGAGTGGAAAACCATCTGTGCTAATAAATGAGAAATAACTTCTTAAGGTTTTTTTTTCAAAAGGCAATAATATTTCAGGTAAGTCTTTAAAAAATAAAAATAAGACGCTGTTTGCAGGGCTACTACAGTTTTACTACCTAAGAAATTCATTTGAAATTTTAAATATAAAGTAGAATCTAATTTTTAATTCCATTTAATTAAGCAATCCCCAGTTCTTCCCACTGAGGATTCATTTTCCTTCCTGCCTTCCCAAAGGGCTGATTAGACTTGGAAAGTTTAATTTGATGACACTTCCCTGACTTTTTTTGTATTCCCAGACAGAAAAGGGTTACATGTGTGACAGAAGTGGGTGAGAAAGGGAGAAAAATCAAAGAATGAAAAAAAAATGCAATGAGAAAATCTTTATTCAAGTGTCAAGAGAAAAACATACTAACATTACATATCCCTCAGGAAATTCTCTCCACTAAGGGATCCTAAAAATTAAAGCCAATGTGCTGAAGAAAATGCACGCTAACCCATAGCAGCATTATTTATATAAACAAAGAACCATGACTGAGAGGGTTTTTTTTTAAAGAAAATTCATTGTTAAACTAATAATTCAGATGGAGTATGTAATTTCACTTATTATTGTAGAATAATATTTTTTTAATTTATTTATAAAACTATTTTTCTATGCATACTCACAAAGAGTCTTAAATGTTGAAAAACTGAAAAGAACAAAGCTGGTGGCCTCTCATTCCCAAGTTCTAAACATAATTAAGAACTATAGTAATCCAAACAGTGCAGCATTGGCATAAATACAGACATTAGAATAATGAGACAAAATAATAAATCCTCACATAGGCAGTCAAATAGTTTCTTGATCAGGGTTCTCAGACTATACCATGGCGAAAAGACAGTCTCTTCAACAATTAGTGTTTAGGAAACTGTATAAGTACATAGCTAAGAATGAAAATGGATTCTTCTACCAAAAATTAGATCAAATCCAAAATGTAAAACCTAAAACCAGAAAATACATAAAAGTCCTATTATAGAAAACTCTATAGTATAATTACAGTGAGCAAGCCTTTGTAGCTATGGCAGCAAAAAGCACAAATAACAAAAACAAAATGAGAAAGATAAGACTGAACCAAACTCAAAACATCTCCACAGATAAAGAAGCAATCAACAAAGTAAAAAGGCACCCCATAGAATGGTGAAAATATTTGCAAACAAAAAATATATTGGATAGAAAGTTAATATTGAACATGTATAAGGAGCTCCTAAAATTTGATTGTAACAGCAATAAAAATTAAAACAAATTTTAAATGGGCACAGGAATTGAATGGGCATTTCCTCAAAGAAAATACACAAATGCATACAAAACCATATGAAAAGATGCTTGGCATTGCTATTTGGGGAAATGCAAGTCAAAACTAAATGTAGTATTATGCCATACCTATAAAAATTGCCACTGTTTTAAAAATCTAGAAAATAACAAGAATTGGCAAGAAAGAGAAATAAGAAATGCTGTGCATTGTCAGTTAGATTAAATGATGATCTCCATGCAGAAAACTCCTCAGAAAGTTAAAACCAGAGCCACTGTATGAGCCAACAACTTCACTTCTGTGCATATAAGAATGAATAACAGGATCTCAAAGGTAATTTGAACATGCATGCCCCTTCCATCATTATTCACAATAATCAATACACAAAATTCCCAATTATCTATCAGTAGATGAATGGATAAAGAAAATGTAGTATAAAGTTGATGGAATGTTACTTGGCCTCAAAAATTAAGCCTACTGCATGCTACGACACCCATATGATCATGGAGAACATTATGCTAAGTTAAATAAAACAATCACATGAACACAAAAAATACTGAATGATTTCACTTACCTGAGAAGAACTCTAAAGTAATTGAAATTACTGCAATGCCAACTATAATGGTAGTTAAAAGAAGTAAGGTAGAAGTGGAAATGAGAAACAGAAAACTGTATAATGGATAACGAGCTATACACGGGGAAAAGGTTTTAAAGATCAATTCACAATCGTGTGTATGCAGTACCGATGCTGTCTACTTAAAAAACAAGATGGTGAACTTCTGGTATGTGTTTTTTATCCCAGTAAACATTTTAAAAACTCATCACTGGGACACAGCCACAAATAAAATGGGTGAAGGGTTATGAAGAAAGAGCAGGCAGGTATAGAGAGGACAATTTGAACAAAGGGTGTTGACAAGGGTAGCACACTGAAGACAGTTCGCATAGTTGACCTTGGTGGAACATAAGCAGGAGGACCAAGTCGGGGTAGATATACTAGCACTGTTAAGAGTATGGCCTCCATCTGTAGATAACTGGGAACCAGTGATCCATTTTAAGTATGGTAATACCATACTCAGATATATGTTTTAAAAATATTATCTAAGAAACAAAGTGTGAATGACAGTAGTTAAAACAGTGAAACAAGTTTAGGAAATGTTTACAACCTAGAGAAGACATAATGAGAGAACCAGTCTACAAGTCTAGCAGATCTGATTATATATCAGGTATGATATTAGAAATGGAGATAAAAGGGAAGGCTATTAGTTTTTTTATATTGTTTTGATAAAACACCATGCCCATAGTAACTTATGGAAGGAAGGGTTTATTTGGAGTTTACAGTTTCAGAGGGTTAAGAGTCCATGATGACAAAAAGATAGCAGGAGGCTAGAGTTCACATGTCTACTTACAAATAGCAGAGAACACACTGGAAATCAGCCTTGAAGCCCCTCCCAATGACACTCCAACAAGTGCTATTCAGATATGGGCACCATTAAACCTTAGGTATGTTCAACCTTCCTAATGGTATCATGGCCTCAGAGTAGTGGAGTGATTTCTGGGCTATGTGGCTGGTTAGTGGAAGAGCCTCTTGGCCTGGGTTACATCACCATTTCCTTCTCCTTGGGAGAAAAGGGTAGTGTTGTCTTGCTCATTCTTCTGTGCTCTGAACATCAGGAAGTTGGGATATAAAGGATAGTCAAGGCCAATTACATCTTTTCCAAGCTTCATATCACATTAAACTAGGGTTTTGGTTGGATATTTTCTCTCTCATTAGTTTCTTTTTCATTCATATAACTTTAATTTTTTACCAAAGGGACTCTTAGCTGTCTCACATTCTCCTTTCAGGAGCATGGAGGAGGGCAACATAAAATTTTTCCTCAGCAAATAAGGCTGTTCCATTTTTTCTTTGTTCCCTTTGTCCCTTTAACAGCTGTCATCCATCTATATTTAGTTCCTATTGATTCTCCCTTAACTGTCTTGTTCCTCCAGATTCTAAAAAGCACTCCAGTTCTTTAGAAAAAATTAACATGTGTCTGCTTCCTCTGGTCTTCGTGTAGACACATAGGTGTATGCAGTGTAAACCCTGGATCCTCCCCTTACCCTAAAGTTAATCTCATTAGATGAGTAGCTCAGGAGTGAAAAATAGAGTTAGGTTCCTAGTTATATAGGTAGTGATGGAGTGCTAAAAGATCCTAGCATGATCCCCGATGAGAGTGTGTCCTAACAGTGTCATCTTAGATATGTTTCAGGTCCACCTTATCTCCAGATCAAAGGAACTATATTAAATGACCCTAAAGACCCTTTTAAATTTATTCTCATATGTTATAATTTGTGTTGCTTACATATCTACTGAAAAATAATGCTGAATTATAAAATTGATAATATGTTTATAAAATTTATTTGGGAAAATGTTTTCTAAATGAAGTAGCACTTACTGGAAACAATCCTTGTTCTGAGAAGGTTATGACTGGAGTCCTGAATTCTACAAACTTCTAGGGACTTAACTTTATTCCACATTAGGAAAGACTTCCATTTTAATCATTTCTTTCATACTGTGACTTGGATGTAGTGAATCAGTTAGGAAGATAAAGTTTATTTGTAGAAAGAAGAGATAATGTTAGCATTGGGTAAGAGGAGTGGGAAGGGAGAATTAGAATGTAACTTTGCCATTAGTCTGGATAGATTCAAGTAGACTATATCTAAGAAAAGTTTACAAATGTGTTAACTCCTTGAATTATCAAAATCAAACTGGTCTACCTTGTTTCCTTGCACACCTAGACTGTCTCCTCTGAGTCTTCTACACTCTCAGGAACATTCATCATCTCAACTTGATCACTAGATTCCAAACTTTTACAAAAACTGGAATGAATGAAAGTCATTGTGAATGATAATACTGTGACCTGATTCCCTATCCCAGCTCTCAGTTGAAGTTGCGATACAGGAACTCAAAGCAAGAAGGGAGCTTTACCCTAGACAAGAATATTTTGTTCTGGAGGAAGAATGACTATTGTGAAGAAAATAAACGATAACAAATATTGACAAGGATACTAAAAATAGAGAACTATCACACAGTACTGTTGGGACAGAAGTTGATCCAGCTACTATGGAAATCAAAATAGAGATTCCTCATATAAATTAAAATCAAGACTAACATATGGCCTATCCATTCCATGCTAGTATATATCACCAAAAAATCCCAGGTCAACATACCACAGACATACTTATTCAGGTTAACTACTGAACTATCCACAAAAGCCAAAACATGGAACTACCCTGGTTACCCATCAAAAATGAGTTAACAAGGAACCTATGGTATATGTGCACAAACAAATAGCATCATGACATTTTCAGCAAAGTGGATATAATGAGAGATTGTTGTAATAAAGAACAAACATGAATCTGAGACTCAGAAAATACTATGCTTTCTTTCATGTGGAATCCAATTTTAAAAATGTGCTTATATATGTGTGTGTGGCAGGGGAACTTAAAAGTAGAAAGTGAGACTATAACTGTCTAGTCTTCAACCATATCACAGACCTGAAAAGGATAAATATATCTGAATAAACAGGAAGTGCAGAGAAAGTAGCTTCAAAAACTAAGAAATGACAGACATCTGGCTACCTGGACAGTCTCCAGTTTCTCTCTATAACATTGGATCATCTATCTTCAGCCTTTTGGCCCAGTTTTTCTGACAGCCATTGATTGTAAAGCAAGAATTATGAAGGACTTGCCAACCCTGTCTTGGCAGAACTAGGCTGTTGACTTATCTGCTTCCAAGTTTTGTCCTTTTCAAACAGCATTCTGTCTACAGTTGAAGTAAAGGCTTTCTATGCCCAGTGACAAGCTTGCCACTAAAGCAGCCATCTCCAAATAGAGATTCCTCAATGCTCATCATCTACTTGGAGTAGAATTGGAGGAGGGGTGCTGTGAGGAGCTGACATGTCTCAATATCAAAAAATCTTAAGTTAAGAAAACATCTTTAAATGCTATATTCTACAGAAATCTTGAGGTTTTTGAAAAACATCTATCTATCTCTGTATATTTGAATAAGCAAATGTTGTTTGCCTCACAGTTAAGTTTTAAGTTGTTTAGGGATTAAAAGGATGTTCTAGGTATAAGAAGATGTTTTTAAGTAGATAATGCAAACTAGAATGGAAACTGTGTTAGATATAGAACTTTAAACTCACCGAGATAGATAGCTAATAGAATGTTATTATTAGTTGCCAAATACATGTGAACTGGACATTGGAAATTTAAGTTATATCTTATAATTTTCATACTTATAGACTGATTGTTCTTATTGTTTTCTATTGTAAGAGCCTTTTATTGGACTATAAGGGAGAGATGTTAGGGAGGGAAAGATACACCTTAAATTAAATGAGAGAAAGAGAGAGTAGGAGGAAGGGGGAAGAAGGTAGAAGGGTGAGTCTGGGAGGGGAGGATAGAGGAGGGGCTGTGATTGAGATGTAACTTGAAGAAATAAATAAATGTTGAAAAAACAATTTTAAAGTAGACAGTGAATTGTAAAAACATAGGAAGAAGCCTAAAAAGGGAGAACAAAAGAGGGTAATGGAATAGATATTATATGAAAACAGAGGAGGAAGGACAAGCAAGAGGGTAAAATAGGACCTGGGGGAGTAAAGAGAACAAACCATAATGATTATGTATGTATGTATGTATGTATGTATGTATGTATGTATGTATGTATATATGTATAAAAAGATGATAATTACCAGAGAGTGGTCATGCATGTCTTTAAGCACAAGCACTTGTGAGGGAGAAGCAGGTGGATTTGTCTGAGTTCAAGGCCAGTCTGCTCTACAGAGTGAGTTCCAGGACAGCCAAGACTATACAGAGAAACCCTGTATCAGAAACAAACAAACAAAACAAGACAAACAAAAAATAATTTGCCAATTGAATCTACTACATAGCATGCTAACTAAAAATTCAGTTTTAAAGACCAAAATAAAAGTAAAACATCATAAAAAAGAAAAAGTTTTTAAGATGTGTCAAGGTCTGAATTTTAAAAAGTAGGCAAAAATGCTCAAGAAATTTTGGAAGAAGAACATATGGAAGCATTTGAGAGAAAACAATTTCCTATTCCTAATCATCATTTCTGGGACCTCATGTTAGACCTTCTTCCCTTAAGGGTGACCAAAATAAATGCACTGAATTCCAGTGACTGGTTCTAACATTTGAAATAAAATCAAAGACACAACTCAACCAATTGAGCAACTAACAAACACCCAGGCCACTGGAATGGTCCTGTGAAAGGTAAAGCCTACATAATGAAAGCATTCTTCTATCACTATATCTTTTCATTGGTTCCTCTATTGCCTGCTTTTCTTCACTGATTATTATTTCTTTTTTTATAATTATATTTATTTATTACTTCAAGTTACATCTCCATCACAGCCCCCTTCCTCCACCCTTCTTGGTCCCACCCTCCGAACCTCTACCCTCTCTCCCACCTATCCTATTCCTCCAGTGTGGGGTGCCCCCACATCTCAGCCCCCCTCAGTTCATCAATCGTATGAGGGCTAAGAGCTTCCTCTTGCACTGGGGGCCTACATGGTAGCTCCACTAGGGCAAAGTGTCCCACTAACAGGTAAAAAAGTCCATGTTCCTGTTACTTTTGTCTGTTGGTTGTAGGATAGTTATCCTGTACTATATGGCCAAAATCCAGTTGTAAGTGAATACATGCTATGTGTATCTTTCTGGGTCTGAGTTAGCTCACTCTAGATGAGTTTTTCTAGTTCCATCTATTTGGCAGCAAATTGCATAATTTCCTTGTTTTGATGGCTGAGTAGTATTGCATTGTGTAAATGTACCACACCTTTTTTTTGTTTTGTTTTGTTTTCGTTCTTGTTTTTTATCCATTTTTTGGTGGAGGGACATCTAGGTTGTTTCCAGTTTCTAGCTATTACAAATAAAGCTGTTATGAACATAGTTGAGGAGTTATCTTTGTGGTTTGAAGAATCTTTTGGATATATGCCCAGGATTGGTATAGCTGGGTCTTTTCTATGTCTATATTTTAGGGTAGTTAAAACACATCTATCTTGACCTATCCTAAACAAACGCCTCTCCTCTTCCTTTATACATAGGCACAAGAGAACCTCAGAGCCATGCTGCAAAAAGAGAAATCATATACTTTGAATGATAGTTTATGTCTTCCAAATAATCATTCTGATGGTTTTCATTCTCTTTGTAGGTAGTGTTTACTCTTCAGTACACATGACCTTCCCTTTGAGCAATACTATCTCACTTCTGCCTACGTCCAGATTAGCTTCGCCAGCATTGCAAACCATATCTATACTTGAGGACAAATAACTAGACATTAGAGTGATATAAGATAATTTTTTGGGTGAGAAGCTTTTAATCACAGTTGTCCCTGTTGTGGACATACACTGTTGTCCCACTAAAGATGCATTCTTGGTTATTTCCTAACTGGGAGGAACGGAAGTTGAAAGAATTTGGCATTGCCCTCAGAGATCTTTTTCTCATCCCATTTGGCCCACAGACTGCTGGTTTTATGAGTAACACACAGATTTACTTTGAGCTATAAAAACAAAATTAATTCAAATCATTGTTCCAAAGAAACCTAGAACCAGGCAATGCCTAATTTGGCTTGCAAGGAGAGGAACTCTTATTCGTGAAATGTCAGAACTTAGCTCTTGTTGAATCCACATATGCAGGCAGTGCACACAAGCACACACACACACACACACACACACACACACACACACACACTCAAAATTCATATACCCCTCCCAACTGTGAAGCTATTTTCCAAGAAAGCCAGATAAAGATTTTCTTCATTATCAAAGAGTGAGTCAGTTCTGGGTAGAAACAACTAAGCAGACAGCTCCAGTAGGAGAAAAGCCAGGGTATATGGGGAAATGAAACAGTGAGTTCAGCTATGTATCCTTAACCAATTAGCCTGGACCCTAGAAACCATCCAGTCTAATGTTAACTACATATTACAGTAATTTGGAAAGTCTCATTCAATTAATACTTTTGAATAACTCAAATAATTATTTCTGATCTGGCTAGGAAATGTTATTTTTCTCACTACAATAACCTTTTATACTATTGGTATTTAGCCTGTAACATCATGAGATATACCTCAAATACATAGAATAATGCCTATGTTCTTAAAAATGAAATTTAGAGAGAATAAATGAAATAGAATCATCTCAAACCCTGGAAATGCTATTTTAAAGGCTTTTGTGGTTTGGTGAGGAATCATTTGGATGTATACCCAAAAGTGGTATGGCTGGGTCTTGAGATAGAGCTATTCCAAGTTTTCTAAGATATCACCAGACTGATTTCCATAGTGGTTGTACAAGCTTGCACTCCTACCAGCAATGGAGGAGGGTTCCCTTTCTCCACAACCTGGCCAGCATGTGCTGTCATTTGAGTTTTTGATCTTAGCCATTCTGCCAGGTGGGGGATGGAATCTCACAGTCTTCTTGAGTTGCATTTCTCTGATGATTAAGGATGTTGAGCATTTCTTCAAGTGTCTCTCAGCCATTAGGGATTCCTCCTTTGTGAATTCTCTGTTTAGCTCTGTTCCTCCCCATTTTTTGATTGGATTATTTGGTTTCTTGGCATTTAATTTCTTGAGTTCTTTGTAGATTTTGGATATTAACCCTCTGTCAGATGTGGGGTTGGTGAAGATTTTTAGCAATCTGTAGGCTGTCATTTTGTTCGAATGTCAGTGTCCTTTCCCTTACAGAAGCTTTTCAGGTTCATGAGGTCCCATTTATTGATTGTCTTAGATCCTGAGCTGTTGGTGTTCTGTTCAGGAAGTTGTCACCTGTGCCAATGAGTTCGACAGTTTTTCCCAATTTCTCTTCTAATAGATTTAGTGTGTCATACCTTATGTTAAGGTCTTTGATCCACTTGGACTTAAGTTTTGTACAAGATGATAAGTATGGGTGTAATTTCATTCTTTTACATGTGGACATCCAGTTAGGCCAGCACCATTTGTTGAAGATGATGTCTTTTTTCCATTGTACAGTTTTGGCTTCTTTATCAAAAATTAAGTGACCATAGGTGTGTGGGTTCATTTCTGGGTCTTCAATTTGATCCCATTGATCCAGATCCACTGGTCTGTTTCTATACCAGTACCATGCTGTTTCTATTACTATTGCTCTGTAGTACAGCTTGAAATCTGGGATGGTGATGCCTCCAGATGTATTTTTATTGTACAGGATTGATTTAGCTATTCTGGGTTTTTGTTATTTCATATGAACTTGAGAATTGCTTTTTTCCAGGTCTATAAAGAATTGTGGTAGTATTTTGATAGGAATTGCATTGAATCTGTATATTACTTTTGGCAGAATGGCCATTTTTATTATGTTGATCCTACCTATCCATGAGCATGGGAGTTCTTTCCATCTTCTGATGGCCGCTTCAGTTTCTTTCTTCAAAGACTTGAAGTTCTTGTCATACAGGTCTTTCACTTGCTTGGTTAGAGTTACCTCCAGGTATTTTATGTTTGTGGCTATTGTGAAAGGTGTTGTTTCCTTAATTTCTTTCTCGGCCCATTTTTTGTTATATAAAGAAGGGCTTCTGATTTTTTTTTGAATTAATTTTATATCCAGCCGCCTTGCTGAAGGTGTTTATCAGCTGTAAGAGTTCTCTGGTGGAATTTTTGGGGTCACTTATGTATACTATCATATTGTCTGCAAATAGGAATAATTTGACTTCTTTGTTTCCAATTTGTATCTCCTTGATTGTTCATAGCAGCCTTATTTGTAATAGCTAGAAACTAGAAACAACCCAGATGTCCCTCAACTGAAGAATGGATTAAAAAAAAAAACAAAACTGTGGTACATCTACACAATGGAATACTACTCAGCTTTCAGAAACAGCGAAATCATGCAATTTGCAGCCAAATGGATGGAACTAGAGAAGCTCATCCTGAGTGAGCTAACCCAGACTCAGAAGGATGCACATGGCATCTATTCACTTATAATCGTATTTTAGCCATATATTACAGGATAACTATACCACAGCCAATGCACCAAAGGGAACAGGAACATGGACTTTGCTACCTGTCAATGAGACACTTTACCCTAGTGCTGCTGCCTTGTAGGCCCCCAGTGTATGAGGAGGCTCTTGGCCCTCAACTGACTGCTGAAATGGGACTGATATGTAGGGATAGTCCACTCTAGAGGAGTGGGATGGAAGGGATGGGGGTAGAGTGTGGGAGGACGGGACTTAAAGGGGTTGAAAGAGGGTACTGTGATGGAGATGTAACCTGAAGTAATAAATAAACATAAAAAATAAAAATAAAAAAATAATTAAAGGCTTTTGTAATAGAACCCTGGAAGTAACAACATAATATTCTAGTTTTTATTATGTAAACAATTTTGAATGAAACCTCCAGTTATGTTTTAAAATCAAGGAGAAAAAGAACTATGTAGATTAAGTACTAAGTTTCTATTGATCTGTAACAGTAAATTTTTATTTATCACACATATATTTATTAATACTTAACAATTACCTAACAATTGTCTATAAAATTCCTAAACCCAAACCCTAACTCTGAAACCTAGCACCTAAAACTTCTTAGTACCTATAATACAAGTTTTTAACATTAACCTAAGGTTTCTCAAAAGGATATTTTTCTCTGAGCGTGGGTCCTGATGGATGGCTGGTCTTCATACAATTTTCCAGTTTTTTTTTATATAAGTACTTTATTTTTTTTCTTCAAGTTACATCTCAGTCACAAACCCTTCCAAATTCCCCCTTCCTGTCCCACCCTTCCACCCTCTTCCCCCCCAACAGCTTCCCTTTTCAATCCAACAAATGGTTCTTTCTCATATAACAGTAAATTCTATACAAAACAGCAGAATTAAATATGCCACATTTATGAGAGTTAAGTTGTTAAGAGACAAGCAACATTTGCTTATCTAAATACAAGAGATGGATAGGGCATCTTCAAAAATCCCAAGTGATCTGCAGAATATGGCATTCAAAGATGTGGTCTTAAATTATGATTTTTTTTTGATATCGTGACATATCAGCTCCTGACAGCACCCCCTATTCTACTCCAAGTAGAAGATAAGCATCGAAGAATCTCCAGTGTGAGATGGTTGAATTAGTGGCAAGCCTATCTCTTGGCATGTAAAAACTCCTTGCTTCAACTGCAGACAGACTGCTGTCCAAAAAGGACAAAACTTGGTAGCAGGGAAGTCGAAAGCCTAGCTCTGCCAAGACAGGGTAGGTTAGTCCTTCATAATCCCTGCTCTACAATAAATGTCTGTCAGAGAAACAGGATCAAAAGGCTGAAGACTGATGCTGGAATGTATGGAGAGAAAATGGGAACTGTCCAGGTAGTCACTGGTTTGTCATTTCTTAGTATTGGAAGCTGCAGGCTCTGCACTTCCTATATAATCAGATATATTTATCCTTCTCAGCTCTCTGAGGTGGTTGAAGAATAGACAGCTTGAGTCTCATAGCTAAATTTTGAGTTGTTTAGGAATCAAGAGGGCGTTCTAGATCTAAGAAGATGGTTATAATAGTGATGCAAGTTAGTATGAAAGCTAAGTCAGTTATAGAACTTTAAACTCATGGAGATGGTTAGAAGGTAGGTTAAAGTCAGGGGCCAAATATGTATGAACTGGACATTGGAAAGCAATTTTCCAGTTTTAAAGTCTCTTAAAGTCTCTGAATTTCGTTCCTGGCCTTTGTGGTCTTAAGACCAATTAACATATGAAAGTTTCCCAGGTGGCTCACCTATTCAGATGCCTATAGCCTGTAAAGGCCCAAAGTCCAGGAGCTCCATGTCTAAATGCTCCCAAATCTCAGGGAGAATCCGTCTCCTCTCCAGACCTGAAACAGGTCAATATCAGAGGGTGAAACTTTCCAAAGAGATTATGATGCATGTTTTTCTGCCGGTCGAGGAAAATGTTGTTGAGTCAGGAACAGGAGAGAGAGTCCAATGTCCACATGAATCCTGCCTTATATATCTTCACCTGTTGGCAGAAGCTTTTGTGTACTTTTCCAGTTATGTCCCTGGGCTCAGTCTTTTTCAAGAAAGCTTTTTGCAGAGGAGCGTGAATTCACAGGCAGTCAGCAGATGTGGGCAAGTGCCTCAGGGCATGTCATTCAGATGCTTTTCGCAGAGAGCTGTGAAATGACAGCAGACCTCTGGAGGGCGGGCACCTCAGGGGGCATGTCCTGCCTCTAGCCCCTAAGATCAAAGAGGTTCTGGTCCCAAGGACATGTAAGTATGTCTTTTATCTTAAAGTCCAGCCTTATTCCAAGTTCCCTATGCTATTATATGCCAACACCAAACCTACCACATTTCCTCCCTTCTCACCAAGCAATCAATTTTCCTAACAATACCCATGTGTCTATATCAAGAAAAATCACATGAATTGTTTATGTACAATACATAAACAAAATAAACATAAATATATATATATATACATAGTAATATTTACATCTTTTGACAACAAGGTAAGATATCTATTACTTATGTGTCTATAATAAAAACAATCATATGAATTGTTTATGTACAATACATAAACAAAATAAACATCATAATATAAAATAATATATGAAAAATATCATTAAATTGACCTTAAATTTTTATAAATATATAAAATAATATATATAACCTTAAATCTTATCAATAAACATAAATCAAGATTATTTTTAAATAATCCTAAATTTATGAAATATTTTTATTTTAATGATATGAAAAGAAAAGAAAAGAAAAAAAGAGATCCCTGAGTCCCTCCCCTTTCCTTGTCCCAAGTAAATCCATTCTTACATCCATTCATCTTATCCGTTCATCCTAGACGATGATGATAAGCAATCACAACATATAACATATAACAAAACAAACAAACAAAAAAAAAAAGAAAAAAATTTATCCCAACTTTAGGGATAACATATGAAAATATATTTTGGGGGGTATCATTAAGAAATTGAAAAAATGGCCAATTCTTGGGAAAGCTAGCTGTAGCTTTTGTTATTTAATATCTGTCTGATCGATCATTTTGGGCTAGCCCTTAAAAGTTGCATGTATAATTTGGAAAAATTAGTAATTGAAGCAGTTTGTTAGGTTGGATCCTTTGATCTATTTGTCTTGTCGTTATTGTCACTTACTCTTTGGTTCTGAAATAAATTTTTTTTCTTAAGTTTAAGAGAGAGAAAAGCGTATATTAATTTTGAAGTCCATTTGTAGCATAAGCTCCATTTGTGCTAAATGAAGGAATGAAATATTATGAACATTAGACAGTTAACAAAATACTCTTATCAAGTGAAGACAATTGTGTCTGAGCAAATAGGAGGTTCTCTTTGGTCTCTCTGGTCAGATCTGATCTTTATAAGTTTTGTTTGTATCCATATCTTTTCATTCCCTGTAGATACATATGCATAACCATGCCCCCATCTTAGCACTATTGCAGGTTTCCATTCTAAAGTCAAAATGTCCTTATAGTGTATTGGTTAGTTTAATTCTTCAGTTTTCTCTATAACCCAGTGTCTTTCAGCTGCAGTGGTACCTTTTTCATCAACATTCAAAAAATTTAATGTTAGCAGAGCATTATGTAGTCTGTCCCTGGAATTCCTTAATTCCCCCTTTTGTTTAATAAGCATCTCCTTTGAGGTACGGTTAGCTCTGTCTACAATTGCTTGTCCTGTAGGGTTGTGTGGTATACCAGTAACATGCTTTATATTATAATATGTAAAGAATTGTTTCACTTTATTAGATACATATGCAGGAGCGCTATCAATCTTAATTTGTGTTGGTACACCCATAAATGCCATAATTTCTAATAAATGAGTAATAGCGCAATCAACCTTTTCTGAACTTAGAGCAGTTGCCCATTGAAATCCTGAATATGTATCAATGGTATGATGTACATACCTTTGTTTTCCAAATTCTGTAAAATGAAACACATCCATTTGCCAAATCTCATTCTTTTTAATATCTCTCGGGTTACTTCCAGCAGGTAATTGAGTTTGGTTATAGAAAGAACATGTAGGACATTTTTAATTTATTTCTTTGGCTTGTTGCCAAGTGATAGAGTATTTTCTCTTTTAACCCGAGCTGTTAACATGATGTTTTTCGTGAAAATTTGAAGCTTCTAACACATTTCCTATTAGCCATTGGTCAGTCTCCTCATTACCTTGTGCCACTGGACCTGTTAAACCTGTATGAGATCGAATATGATTAATATATAATGGGTTATTTCTGTTTCTGATGTCCTGCTGCAATTGTATAAACAAAGAATTAATTCTGTGCTATCAGGAATAAATTCAGCAGTTTCTATATTTAATATGACTCTTTCTGCATATAGAGAATCAGTAAGTGTGTTAAGAGGCTCAGAAAAATCTAATAATACCATAAGATTGCATACAATTCTGCTTTTTGAACGAAGGTATATAGACTTTTGATTACCTTGTTGATTTTATCTGTCTTATAACCTGCCATTCCCTGTTTGTTTGCATCAGTTTAGAAAGTTGGTTCATCAGGAATTGGTGTTCCCTTTACAATATGAGGAAGAATCCAGTTAGTTCTTTTTATAAATTGTATATGTTTATTTTTTGGAAAATTGTTATTAATTTCTCCCAAATAATTACTGCAAGCTCTTTGCCAATCTTCATTGATTACTCATAATGACATAATCTCAGTATTAGTAAGAGGCACTACTATTTCAGCCGGGTCCATTCCTGACAGTTGGTGTAGTCTAATTCTACCCTTTACAATTTGTTCAGTTATTTTTTTTATATATGGTTTTAGTTTTTTATTTTGTTTATATGGTAAGAAAATCCATTCCACAATACTATCTTCCCATTGCATAATGAGTCCTGTAGGAGAATGAGTTGATGGTAAAATAACCAAAATGAATCAAGTTTAGGATCAAGTTGATCCATGTATGCATCTTGTAATCTTTGTTCTACCAACATTAATTCCTTTTCTGCCTCAGCAGTTAATCATCTTGGACTGTTTAGACTTGAATCTCCTTGTAATGTTTGAAACAAATTACTTAACTCATAAGTACTTTAACCAAGGGTGGGCCTTAGCCAATTTATATCTCCCATTAATTTCTGAAAATCATTAAGAGTTTTCAATTGGTCTGTACAGATCTGTACCTTTTGTGGTCTTATTTTTTGTTGACTATTTTACAACCCAAATAGTTGATTGAATCTCCTCCCTGTATTTTTTCAGGAGCAATTTGTAATGGCAGAATTCTCTGTGTTTCCTTAAATAAATTCTCTAAAGTAACTGTAGCACACAGGACTGGGATGGGTTGAAAGAGGATACTATGATGGAGATGTAACCTGAAGTAATAAATAAACATAAAAATAAATAATTAAAGGCTTTTGTTTTTAATAGGACCCAGGAAGTAGCAATATAATATTTTATTTCTTATTATGTAAACAAGTTTGAAAGAAACCTCAGGTTATGTTTTAAAATCAAGGAGAAAAAGAACTATGTAGATTAAGTACTAAGTTTCTATTGATCCAACATCAGTTTTTTTCTTGGGCTGTACTTTTGTTAGAGGAAATAATTTCTACCACTATTGTCATCACTCTCTTCTGGACTTCTGTGAACATCAGGCTCACAGTAACAGAGTTACATGGTGGATTACACAGTGCAGTGGAGAAAGGCTACAGAAGCTTCTTCTCCCTTCATTTTGAATGTTTTCCAAAAAACTCTCTTCAGAAGTATTTAACAGTGGGATTATTAGTATGAGAGGTGTGGCAAGGGTTACAGAAAATAACTACTCAGTCTGGTGATGAGAAATTAAAATAAACAGCTCTTCCTATAGTACTGAGCATGACTGGAGAAGGTAGACCAGTATGAGCTATGAGGTACCGTGGTTGACTAGGAGCCATATTTAAACAGCTGTTACATCTGCAAATATTCTAAGGGCAAAGAAAGACCTTGAGTTTTTCAAAAGGGATCAGCATGATTTTGAAATGTGTTTTGGATAACTTACATTAGCAGTAAAATACACATAGTGAAAGGGGAAGTTTGAAAGTGATGAAATCCAAAGGTTGGTACAATAACTCAAGAAGAAAACCTTCTGAGAGTCTATAACATTCTAAGTGCATCTTCAAGAACCTAAATTATAGTATGTACTCAATAAATACATGTAAACATTCAGTGACTTCAAGTTATGCCCAGGTGGGAAACATAAAAGAGAGAGAATAGGAAAGGGCTCAGATCTATGTTACTCATCTACAGGCTCCCAGACAACCTTTTCCCAGGTCACCTGTAGCCAGTGCTTGCTGTCCATATTCAGTTGTTTCACAAGTCATTCATTATGCTCATGTTTCATGTGTGGCAAAACCTTACACACAAGGTCTTCTTTACACTCTAATAAAGAACTTAACAATCAGGTGATGTTCTTGTTCGGTTTATATGTGATCAAAGCAAAGCATCTTTTCAGTCCATTGGACTATTCTGTTGCAATAGGATTTGATTAACAAGACTGACTCTAAAATCCTTGATTGTTCCAGTATACATCAGGCGCATATGTCCCTTTGTTTATTAAATGGGATTTCGTGAGTTTACTTCCATATGTATTTAAAGAGGTTTCTATCTTATAGCCTTCAGAGATAATACCAATGCACACTGATGCAGAAACATTTGTGTAACTATGTATTAACAAACTACTTAAAAATTTTTGTCTACACCTTTATGTTCCACAATATGTTCAGGAGTCTTTATCAGATTAAGATAGTTGAGAAACACTGTATTCCTAACTACTTGAAGATACAGTAATTATTTTAATCATTCTTTTACCTCCTAAATTGTGGACAGTTTCTGTTGTTGATCTGATGCAATATAAATGTTATCCCTTTTCATTATTAAATATATTTGGATGAATTTTCGCAAATACTAAGTACAAAGTATAGAGCATCGAATATCTTGTAGAATAACAAACTCTACCTTGTTCTGCTGCAAATTCTGTATGGTTGTAATTCTACCCTTGTCTTTGTCCCAGCTTTCTCTTGCTGAAGTTATTTGAAAGCGTATTGCTTTTCTACCCTGGAAATGCTATTTTAAAGGCTTTTGTTTTTAACAGGACCCTGGAAGTAGCAACATAATATTCTTTTCCTTCTAGGTTGTTGCCCTTTCCTCTTTAGAAGATGAATTTCCCACCTATCATTTCAATGTACTGTGCCAAATGGCTGCCCTGCTTGTAACCCAACTGCATCTCTATCATGCAGGAATGATGTATCTCCAGAACAAAAACAACAACATTCCATCAAATCCCTGTAACTGTTTTTAAAATGCTTACTGCTTTTATTAGTAGCTTTTCCATTGTTGTGGTGGGCTGAACATACTCTCCTTGAAATGTCTCTCTTGTTTTCCATTTTGATGTTGTGAAAATATTTCAATTATAGACACATACAGTTGAATTAACATATGTTTTTTCATTCATCCACAATTAATTAATAAAATTAATTGCTTTAAAAGAAAAGAATAAAAAATATTTTTGATAAGAGCCTTTAAAATGGGGGTATTTAAGAAGGAAATTGAGTTACTTGATGTTTCAAAAGGATCACAAAGACTTTTCAGTAATGATTCTTTATCTGAAAAAAGGCTATGATAATGTTACAGATTTCTATAACAATATGTAATGACACCTAACATGGCTTTTGATAACTAAAGAACTCAGTAAAGAATAATAATAGTGACAGAAGAAGTTGTATTTGAAGGCAAACAGTAAACCTTCATCCAGAATTTACTTAATATTTTACTGATTATGTGTGACAGAGTTCTCATAGAAAATACTTTCACTGTACTAAATGACTAATAAACAAATAACTATTCACTTCAAATCTTATAATGGAGATATTTAATAATTATTGTTCTATAAATAGAACCATTTATATGCAACCATTTATTCTAGTAACTGGCTGTTTGCAGTTTTCAAAGCTTGTAATAACCGTTTGAAGCAAGCTGGACTACCAGTTGTACAAATCATCACCATCACTATGGCAACTGCCATTGTTATATGACTCTTCTGCCAGGCCATGGACTAGGATCATTCTATGTATGCATTATCCAGTCATCACAAGAAACCTATGAGGTAGTTACTCTCCATTTTACAGATAGTGAAAATGAAATTCAATGACTTTAAATGACTTGTCCTAATCATTCAACTAGTGAAGTTAGTGAGCTAACTAGTAAATGAGTTAATCAGGACATGACTGTGAGTATATGTCTCAGTATCATAGGGTTATTGCCATTCACAGTTGAGATTGTAACTCAGAGAAAATCACAATGGCAATCAGGAGCAGATTTTTTTCTACTTTGATCTACTATCCATCTTGAATAAGTAATGCAAATTAGAGACAAACAATTAGTGACTGGGTATCCTACATTAACTACATTCAATATGGAGTCATCCTTCTAATTTGTCCCATTAGTCACCATTCAACAGATATGTTTCACAAATGAGCCACCCTTGCAGAAGTCATTGAACAAGATCAGGTAGCCTACATTGAATGTGAACATTGGTAGTCCTAATTCAGATGTTCAGTCTTTCCCAAATCATACTGGAAATCCAGAATATAGAAGAACAAGTTACAGAGGTCTTCCAACTGAAATCTGATGCATAAACAAGCTACTGACCCTTATTTAGGAAAGCTAAAACTATTCAAGAAAACCATTCATTATATTATGTGAACTGGACCAAGTCAAAAAGAACGAAGTGCCATTATAGGAGCTCAATAATTCTGAAATTCAGAATTAGCCTGTAATCTTTGTAAATCACCTGTGACCAACTTGTTTCTACAAATGCTTGAAGTGTTATGTTACTTAATTTGATCTTAAATAAAGCTGTTTTTAGAAACTTTCTGCAAAGTAAAATCTTACTCCCTAAAATGAGCAGGATTCTTCCTCTCTGGCAACAAGAGCCATATAAACTACTGCATTGTCTTTGGGTACCTATGGTTAAGAAACTTAGAATTGAATTTTCTATTAACTTACAGGAACCAGGTTGGTTACAAGGCAAGCATGTTTTCTTTCTTTTTTATGTTCTAGTGAGGGTTGTAGGGGTTAGATAAATTAGATTTAGAAAATATATAGGAGTTTCTGATACTGTCTCTTAATTTGGGGCCTGAAGAGCATTATCAGCATGAGGTCAGCAAAAACAGGAAAGACTCAATAGACTGAAAAACAAGTTTGAAGTCAGGAAAACAGGAAAGACTCAATAGAATTGGAGAAACAAAGTATCTGGCCTGACATTGTTTTCAGCTGCTAAGTGGGCGGAGCCCAAATTAAGCTGAAACAGAGTTCCTCCTATTTGAGGACAGTGCCTGGAGCCCAGGAGAGAAGAGGCCCCTGATGCTAGAGAGCTCCAAGAGTCCTGCTGAAAAAAGGGCTGGCCATTGATGGCCAGCTCTCTCCCTGAAGCAGAAAGAAGCCGGTGAGCAAAGAAAGCCTGAGCAAGACACCAAAAGGCCAAGGACTGGACCCTGTGGCTCAGCTTCCTGTAATCGAACTTTTAAATTATTATTTAACACTTATTTATTTATTACTAAATTCACTTATAACAAACACCAACAATTTCTTAACTATTAATCCTATAAATTCCTACAACCCCTTTAACCTATCCACTAAACCTATTGATAATCATAACAACCACTTTCATAACCTTTTAGAATGATACAGTCTCTGGGGCAGGTCCTCAGTCGTCAGGAACACAGTCTTTGTTGTAGATTCTTTAACACACTTAGCAGTCCTTCTTCTGCATCTCTCAGATGTAGGTTCGTCAGGGTCGTTGGTTATTGCAGTCTCACCTTAAATAAGGCTTCATGCTTTCTTCTCTGTGGGAGACCCCAGCCGTCTGCAGGCCAACTTACTTCTTTTGAATCAGGAACTCAGCTGCTCTGCCTCAGTCGTTAAAGCCAGGCACAGTTTCCTTTAGGCCACTGTTTGGACAGATCAAACCCCTCTAGGCAAAAGCTGAGCCACAGGGTCCAGTCCTTGGCCTTTTGGTGTCTTGCTCAGGCTTTCTTTGCTCAAAGGCTTCTTTCTGCTTCAGGGTCTCTTTTTTTTTTAAGTGAAGGATAAGTATCTAATTTTAATTATTATTCTGTTGTTACATAAATTAAAGGACATAGTCTCATTGCTCCAAATAGAAGCTTTATTATCAGTGTATAAAATAAATAAATTTTTAAAAATCAGTAAGTAAAACCTTTGACCCATACTTTACCCAGCCTACGAGATATACAGGGATAAAGATGGAACAGTGATGGAGGGAAGGGCCAGTCAATGACTGGTACAAATTAAGACTCACCTCATGGGAGAGAGCCATCCCCTGACAATATTAGTAATACTCTGACATGCTTGCAGACAGGAGCCTAGCACAGTGGTCCCATGAGAGGCCACACCCAGAAGCAGATCAAACAGATGCTGAGTTCCATAGTCAAACATTAGGTGGAGCTCAGGGTGTCTGGTAGAAGTGGGGGAGGAAGAATAGAGGGAACCAAGGGGATAAGAACTCCACAAGAAGACTAGCAGAGACAACTAACCTAGGCCCATGGGGGCTTACAGTGACCGAAGCACTAACCAAAAAATTTTAAAAAGCATGCATGGACTAGACCTAGGCCCCCCACACATAGCCAGCTGATAGTCAGCTCAGTTTTCATTGCTCAGTGAATACCCTAGCAAGGGGAGAGGGGACTGCCTTTTTACAAGGCATCTATTGCCAATTTATGGATCACTTTTCCCTATGGGGCTGCAATGTCTGGCCTCAATGAAGAAAGTTGCTTATAGGCCTGATCTGACTGAAGAGCCTGAGTAGGCTGGTAAGGGAAGGGGCCGCTCCCCTTTCTGAGGAGAAGGGGAGTGGGGGAAGGGGAAGAGGGTGGGAGAATTGGACCATGGGACCAGGAGGAGAGGAGGGTGGGAGCCACAATCAGATTGTAAAATAAATTAATAAATTTTAAAAAATCATTAAGTAAAATTTACTATAAACTATTACTGTGTTTCATCTTGCTGAAAACTGCTTCTGATTGCGAGGACTAAAACAGTGTAAACACATAAAAAAAGTTGTAATTTCTATCAGATGCATAACATGGTAATTTTTTCAATTATTTGAAAGCTTTATTATAATGATTGTTAAATAGATCTCTTAATACCCACATTTACTTTAGGCTTTATTTCTTGATGGGCAGAAAGATGCTCACTAGCCACTTAATGAGAACTCTGAAAGGTATTACACATACACACACACAAAGTACATTGGGACTTTGAGTAAATAAAGAGTATTGGGTCTAAACAGATCTGAAATTCACAGGGATCTTCTGGCTTGACTTCATGAATTATCCCTCCAGACAAGACACAAAAGTCTCTGATCATTTGATGAAGCCAACCAAAGTAGGCTGATAGAATCTGGGTTCCCCAAAGCTAGGTACAGGCAGCCAACAACTTGGGTTTCATTTAGTTTATATGCCAGGCAACTTCCATCAAACTCCAAAGTTTAACTCAATTCAACAATTACTTAGTAAACTCCTAATTTTTCTTTAATAGTAAGAATCAGACACACACACACACACACACACACACACACACACACACACACAGATTTAGAACAGTATGTGACTTTCTAATGAATGCGATAGTCCAAGATGTGTGACCCCAAAGGAGGCAGAACTTTACACAGTAAAGGGTCAGCCAAACAGCTCAGTTGGTAAAATCCCTTCTGCCAACATTAATTGCTTGAGTTTGATCCCTGAGACTCATACCGTAGGAGAGAATCCACATTATAGTAGTTTTTCTCTGATTTCCACAGGTACAATTGTGGCATGCATGCTCTCTAACACACATACACACATTCACATAAAATAGTAAACAAGCAAACAGATAAATAATATGTAATAATTTTGTAACTATTTGGGAAAGATCTTTTAGTTCTTTTGACCATTAAGGACTGGCAATATTTCAGGACCAGAATAAAAATAGATTGAGAAATAACCCACTTACCTATTTTCCACCAAATGTACAATCTCTAATGATAACAGGGGAATGGGTAAAATTTTGTCTCAAGTACCCAATATATTAAGCAATTGTTATGAAAATACCAAAAAACCAGATGAGCATAAAGTCAAGTATGTGAAAAAGTTTCTGGTAGATCATTTCATTAAGTGCAATCCATGGAAATAATTTTTCCCTCTCTGAAATATGGGACTGGCTTAAAATTAAAGCAAGTGTCAGAACAGCAGTGAAGCAAATTGAGATTCAGTCTTGAGCACCAGTCTTACCTAGTCCCAGTAGTAAATTGGACTATAAGAATGAAAATGAGATGCAAGTACAGTGGGGTTTGGTTCAGAAAGGTAAATTTTTTATTCCAGTCCTCTTTTCACACTCAGACACATTAGGGGTTATGCATATAGCAGAAGACTAATATAGCATCATCTGATATATATTGTGATGCTAGAAATAAGCATCCTATCTATACAAAGATTAAAGTGAATTCTTTACCTGCAAGACTGGTGGGTGAGTTGTAAGGGATAAAGACAGTATCACATACTTATTGTTGAAATGTTTTCAAAAGTTCTCTAAAGCAATTCTCAGCCTCTTTTCTCTGAAGAAAAAGGAAGTCATTTGTTCTTGTTTGTCTGAAATTATCAGAAAGAAATACAACCATTCACTGCCATTTGATAATTTAAGCATATATAAGCTGTTGTCATAGAAACCAAAAAAAGTACAGGACTTCATTTTTCTATACCAAACTTCTCACATCTCCTTATATGTAGATTCATGCTTTTTGTTGTTATGTTTTTAATCTTTGGAATTGCCACAAGACATCTCTCAGAAATATTCCAGCACATACAAACCCTAACTGGACAAAACAAACAAACAAACAAAAACAACCCACAATCTTGTTCCATTTCTCACGTGCTCCATGAGAACTTTGACTTATTTGCCTGACAGATCAGTTTGCACATTAGTTTTTGGGTTTTTTTAAAAATAGATATCCAGGGCTGGGCTATGTGAAAGGGCAGCAGATGCAGAATAAGTACTTCCTTTATTCGATGGTACTTTTGTGTGTAGCACATGGCCGCTCTCAGCAGCATCTTTTGCACTGTATATGAAGTCAGGTGAGGGAAACATCCAAAGAAGAACTGGGAGGTGGAAACTTAGGGGCTTTTTAATTACCATTATTGTGTAGGAGAGTATTATTGTCTTGCAGAATGGAAGTTCTCCTGTATATAAACACTCTGAATGGTATGCCAACTATTAAAGCCTTGCTAGCATCCTGAAACATTACAAGGACTTATTCTCTTTGTTCCCATGAGTTTATGATGCTTCTGATTCCGCCTATTGGGAGGCTTCTGTTCTCTTCTTCAGATGCTTTGCCCATGTCTAATGCTTATTATTGCTGTCCTGGAGGGAGCTCCCTGCCTCTGGCTCTAGACCCAGTGTATTCCTCTGTGGAAGTCTGAAGAAAGATGCCCCCTGCTTTCAGGCAGTTCTCAGAAGTACTCTGCCTCCCTCACCCCACTTACTTTCTTTTAGTTTGTTCTCTTATCTTCACTCCAGCTGCCCTTATCCTAGAGGCATTGTCTCTTATATCACTAGATTAACCCTCTGACTTCCAATCTGCAGCCATTACTGCTCTTTCTCCCTGCTTCCCTTGGCCATTTCATCTTCTCACAAGTGTATTCACTGTTCAGTTGGTAATGATTTAATTAAAAACGTAAATAAAAAAATCACACCGTTCTTAATCAAATGTTAAGGAGGAAAACAGCAAAATGTTTTAACACTTGCATTTTCTCAGGCTTTGTGCTAGATCTAATTTTGTACATTACTGTCATATATCTTCACAAAATGACTCAATATTATATATCATTATCCCTCAAGTATAATAAAGAACTAAGTTTCATAAACCTTGCATCATATGCCCTAAGATGATATGATGTATAGATAAAAATGAAATATATCTGTGACATATAAGCAGATGGTAACATTATTACTTTGTCAGTACTAGGTTCTGGAAACATAAAGGTGAATAAGATGTATTTCCATAAATGAGACTAAGAAGACCACAGTGAAGAGGACACCTACAGTAACAAATTACAAAATGATGTAGAAAATGAAAAGTTAAATTACTAGTAAAGATTTAAAATTGAAACTCTCCCCTTTACATTATCACCAATCCTTGTAAAGATGAAGATCTTTAAGAATTCAAAATTATTTTTTGAGACAAGGTTTCTCTGTATAGTCCTATCCTGGAAGTCACTCTGTAGACCATGAACTCATAGATATCCACCTGCCCAGTGATGAGACTAAAGGTGAGCATGCTCATGGGTAGATCGGATCAACATAATAAAAATGACCATCCTATCAAAACCAACATACAGATTCAATGCAATTCCTATCAAAATACCAACACAATTTTTTACAGACCTCAAAAGAACAATTCTCAACTTCATATAGAAAAACAAAAAATGCAGAATAGTTAAATCAATCCAGTACAATAAAAGAACATCTGGAGGTATCACCATCCCTAGTTTCAAGCTGTACTACAGAGCAACAGTAATAAAACAGCATGGTACTGGCATAGAATCTGACAGGCTGATCAATGGAATTAGATATAAGACCCAGAGATGAACCCACACACCTACAGTCACTTAATTTTTGTCAAAGAAGCCAAAACCATACAGTGGAAAAAAGAAAGCATCTTCAACAAATGGCACTGATCTAACTGGATGTCAACATGTAGAAGAATGCAAATAGACCCATGTTTATCACCATCACCGTGCACAAAACTTAAGTCCAAGTGAATCAAAGATCTCAACATAAAACCAGACACACTAAATCTAATAGAAGAGAAAGTAGGGAAAAACCTTGAACTCATGGGCACAGGAGACAACTTCCTGAACAGAACACCAATCAATGGCTTAGGCTCTAAGACCAACAATCAATAAATGGGACCTTATGAAACTGAAGAGCTTCCGTAAAGCAAAGGACACTGTCATTAGAACAAAATGACAGCCTACAGATTGGGAAAATATCTTCACCAACCCCATATCCAACATAAGGCTAATATCCAAAATATATAAAGAACTCAAGCAATTAAACACCAAAAAATCAAATAGTCCAATCAAAATATGGGGTACAGAGCTAATCTAAGAATGCACAAAAGAGAAATTTCTAAAGGCCCAGGGCACGTGAAGAAATGTTCAACATCCTTGGTCATCAGGGAAATGCAACTCAAAATGACTCTAAGATTCCATCCCACACCTGTCAGAATGGCTAAATTCAAAAACTCAAATGACAGTACTTGCTTGCAAGGATGTGGAGAAAGAGGAACACTCTTCCATTGCTGGTGGGAGTGCAAACTTGTACAACCACTTTGGAAATCAATCCGGCAATATCTTAGAAAATTGGGAATAGTTCTAACTCAAGAACCACCCATACCACTCCTGGGCATATATCAAAAAGATTCTCCACCAAAACACAAAGACATCACCTCAACAATGTTCATAGCAGCTTTATTTGTAATAGCCAGGAACTGGAAATACCCAGATGTCCTTTAATGAAAGAATGGATTAAAAAAACAAAAACAAAAACTGTGGTACATTTACACAATGGACTACTACTCAGCTATCAGAAACAAAAAAGTCATGCAATTTGCAACCAAATGGATGGAGTTAGAGAAGCTCATCCTAAGTGAGCTAACCCAGACCCAGAAAGATACACATGGTATGTACTCTCTTATAAGTGGATATTAACTGCATGGCACAGGACAACCATCCTACAACTCAGCCCCAAACAGACAGGAGTCTACCATAATTATCCTATGAAAAACTCCATCCAGCAGTGAGTCATGGGCCCTCTTGATTGTTAGTGGAACACCTTATCCTACATGGGTTGCCATATCGAGCCCCAGTACAAGAGGAAGCTCTTAGCCCTCATGTGACTGATGAACTGAGGTGGTTTGATATGTGGGGGCTCCCCTCATTAGAAGAGAAGGAGAAGATGGAGATGAAGAAGAGA
The DNA here is from genome assembly GCA_907164525.1 of Lophiomys imhausi. Classification (NCBI taxonomy): domain Eukaryota; kingdom Metazoa; phylum Chordata; class Mammalia; order Rodentia; family Muridae; genus Lophiomys; species Lophiomys imhausi. The sequence continues at coordinate 10,184,282 of CAJQZJ010005020.1, forward strand.
GAGGGAAGGAGGGAAGAGTAACCAGGAGGGGAGGATTGAGGCTACTTTGATCAAGATGTAACTTGAAAAAATAAATTAATAATAAGAAAAATGAAAAAAGCAAGAATTGAGAATTTCTCAGTCTTTCTTATTATAATACTTACATTTATAGATTCAAGATCTATATAGGATAGGAGCTACACAGGTGAGGACTTCCCAAATAAGACTTCAACACATCAAGAAATAATCATAATTGACAAATGGGATAAAATGAAATTTAAAATGTTTCAACAGCAGAGGAAACAACACAGCAAAGAAGCAGCCCACAGAGTGGGAGAAGATCTTTTCCAGTTATATATCCAACAGGAAGTTAAGATCCAAAATATATAAAGAACTCACTAAATTAAATAACAAAAGAATAAATAATCCAGTCAGTAAACACAGCTTTTATGGCTTGCTGTACCTGACATGTTGTAATACTCAGGACCAGCAGCCCAAAGGTAGCACTATCCACAGTGAGCTGGGCCACTTTCCCATGGACCAATCTGGTAGAGCATTTTCTTAATTGAGGCTCTTGTTTTGCCAAATGATTATAGCTTATGTCAGTTTGACATAAAACTAGGCATCACACTCTCTGTTGATAAAGTGAAGAATTAATAAAAGAATATAACAATTGCAGCATATTTAATTTCATAAAAAGCCTCTGGGCATATTCATTTACTGGAGTCCAATACAGTATTAAATGGGTAACTGCAGAACGGTTTTCTCACCAATACAACTTCAAAGCACAAATTCACTAACAAATCATCAGAGGTAATCTATACTATAGATCAAAGCAACTTACAGACAGCTACTGAATAGTTTATCCAATGGCTGCAAAATATAGGTTACTTTCTGCAGTTCTTAGAACTCTCTCCAGAAAAGATTCTTTTTAAGGATATAAAGTGAATTTTAACAAATACTTTTCATTAAAATTATTTTCTATAAATTATTAGATCAGAATAGACTAAAACTAGAAATCAGTAGCAATAGAAACCATATTATGTATGTAACTGCTTAGACATTGAACAATATTCTTTTTTATTCATTTTTATTTTTTAATTAAAATATAAATACACTATTTCTCACCTTCCTTTTCCTTCCTCCAGCCCCTTCCATGCCCCCTTTGCTCCTTTTCAAATTCATGGCCTCCTGTTCTTTGTTACATCTGTTTTTATTGTTAAATTTATCAGCATAGAAATAAATATATCTTGCCCAGCCTATGTAGTATTATTTTTATGTATATGATTTCAGGACTTATGATTTGGTATTGGGTAAATATAGGGGTTATTCCTAGCAAAGACTATTTCTCCTGCTCTCAGTATTTCTTAGTGACTCTAGTTCTTTGTCAAAGGACGGGGTCCCATGAGATTGCCTCTTTTCATGTTAGCACATTTTTGGCTAGCATAGTTTTTGTGTTTAGGTCTTGTTTAGGCAGCTATATTGTTGAGGTATCATGGGTAAAGCTTCCTTGTCATTTCTAGGAGATAGAATCTTACAGAAGATTTCCTGGTCCTCTGATTCTTAAAATCTTTCTGCCTTCTCTTCCATGAGCCCTGGATGTAGGAATTGTGTTATACATGCAGCAGTTGGGGCTGGGCACCTCATGGCTTCTTTGCCGTGAAATAGAAAAAAAGATGTCCAGTAGAAAACAGAAAGGATATGATACAATTAAGTCAACAAGGAATATTTAAGTTGTTGTAGCGAAGAAGGGAGCCTTGGGGTGACGCTATAACCAGTTATTTGACCAGAACATCTGTGACATAGAGCAGAGCCCATGTACTCTGTTCCGACTGACCGAGTTTCTTCCATACAAGTCTAATGCTGACCACTGCTCTAGTAATTTGTGATATAGTTTGGTGCCCTAGAAGGCTGCCTATTTCTCTGGAGCAAACACTTTGTTGCTATTCCAGCTTTTTAAGTTTTAGCATGAGGCAATTCAAGGCAGAAAAGAAGAATTAATATATGATTTTTGAATAAACACACAAAGAGATGTTATCTATATGGCCATAGCATTGCAAGTATCACCAGCTTCTCTCAGTCCTCATTTCTTACTGGTGGGAACTTGTCCTATGAAGCAGAAGTTCCTTCCACATATTGCATTGTGCCACTTAGCCCCCAGTGTCTGCTGAAGAAATATTCAATGCCATCATTGTCACTGGCATAAGTACAGTGACTACATGGTACAGAATGAGTCACCAAAGAGGTAGGTGGTGTGCAGTACTTCATGTTGGCCCACCATGTAGCCTGGCATTTCATTGGCTTAGAAGGTGAGCATTATAAATATGTAGACAACAAACTGTTACCATAATTCTTGTATAACAGCCAGGAAGTTGAGTGGTGAGTCTTTCCTACAACATAAAAATCTAGATGAACAACCATATTATAGGCACTAACTGGCCTATGAACAGAAGGCCAGTGTAAAATTGCCCTTACCATGAAGGCACAATAAACTCAATGAAGATCATGCAGTTCCTCGGCAACTTGCAAGAATGTGGTTGGTGCTGAGGGACCTTCCTGTTTGGGCCATCATTAACATCAGAAGAAAAGGATGTATGAGAAAATCTGGAGGAGAGAAAAGTTGGGCTAACTCCTCTCATCCAGCAGTTCCTAACTGCTTGCTATTCTTTAGATTATAGTAGTTTGGCATTATATTATAAACTGAACATTTGCATAATACTTAGCAATTCCAGTTCTGTCGATTCATGATGATATTAGTAGGAAACTGGAGGCTGATAGTTTAACATATGGGCCTAGAGATAACAAGTGAAAGGTCTTAAATGTAGTGTTAGTGAACTTGTATTTTATATAGATGATATTACTTAAGGAAGTATGCAAATAACAACAGTGTTTATTAGAATTTAAGAAGTATTTAGAGGGAAAAATGGATGAAGGGAATATATTTTACCACTACATGGTATATGTGTATATATTGAAATATAACAATTGTAATTGTATATTAAGATGTACAATTATATATGTATATTAGTAAAAATTATTTTTTGATATTTTTATGTTTATCTATTACTTCAAGTTACATCTTCATCACAGTCCCCTCTCTACACCCCTTCCAGTCCCACCCTCCCACCCTCTAACCCTCTCCAACCTATCCTAACTCCTCCAGAGTAGGTTGCCCCTACATATCAGCCCCCCTCAGTTCAACAGTCATATGAGGGTTAAGAACTTCCTCTTGCACTGGGGGCCTATGTGGCAACTCCATTAGGGAAAAGTGTCCCACTAACAGGTAACAAAGTCTATTTTCCTATTCCTTTTGGTGTGTTGGTTGTAGGATAGTTATCCTGTACTGCATGGCTAAAATCCAATTATAAGTGAATAGATGCCATGTGCTTCTTTCAGAGTCTGGGTTACCTCACTTAGTATGAGCTTTTCTAGTTCCATCCATTTAGTTGAAAATTGCATGATTTCCTTGTTTCTGATAGTTCAGTAGTATTCCATTGTGTAAATGTACCACAGTTTTGTTTGTTTGTTTGTTTGTTTTGTTTTTTTATCCATTCCTCATTTGAGGGACATCTGGGTTGTTTCCAGTTTCTAGCTATTGCAAATAAAGCTTCTATGAACATAGATGAGGAAACATCCTTGTGATTTGGTGAGGAGTCATTTGGATGTATACCCAGAAGTGGTATGGCTGGGTCAGGAGGTAGAGCTATTCCAAGTTTTCTAAGATATCAGCAGACTGAATCCATAGTGGTTGCACAAGCCTGCACTCCCACCACCAATGGAGATGTTCCCCTTTCTCCACAGCCTCCCCAGCATCTGATGTCATTCGAGTTTTTGATCTTAGCCATTCTGACAGGTGTGAGATGGAATCTCAGAGTTGTCTTGAGTTGAATTTCTCTGATGATTAAGGATAGTGAGCATTTCTTCAAGTGTCTCTCGGCCATTAGGGATTCCTCCTTTGTGAATTCTTGGTTTAGCTCTTTTCCCCATTTTTTGATTGGAGTATTTGGTCTCTTGGTGTTTAGTTTCTTGAGTTCTTTATAAATTATGGATATTAGCCCTCTGTTGGATGTGGGGTTAGTAAAGATCTTTTCCCAATATGTACGTTGCTGTTTTGTTTGAATGACAGTTTCTTTTGCCTTACAGACGTTTTTCAGTTTCCTGAGGTCCCATTTATTGATTGTTGGTGTTAGAGACTGAGTTCTTGGTGTTCTGTTCAGGAAGTGTTACCTGTGCCAATGGGTTCAAGGCTTTTCCCCAGTTTCTCTTCTATTATATTTAGTGTGTTGGCCTTATGTAAAGGTCTTTGATCTACTTGGACTTAAGTTTTGTGGAAGGTGATAAGTATGGGTCAATTTTTATTCTTTTTACATGTCGACATCCAGAAAGACCAGCACCATTTGTTGAAGATGCTGTCCTTTTTCCATTTCATGGTTTTGGCTTCTTTGTTAAAAATTAAGTGACCATGGGTGTGTGGGTTTCTTTCTGTCTCTTCAATTTGATTCCATTGACCAACTGGTCTGTTTGTATTCTAGTACCATGATGATTTTATTACTATTGCTCTGCAGTATAGCTTAAAATCAGGGATGGTGATGACTCCAGATTTTTTTTTTTTTATTGTACAGGACTGATTAAGCTATTCTGTTTTTTTGTTTTGTTTTTGTTATCCCATATGAATTTGAGAATTGTTCTTTCAAGGTCTGTAAAGAATTGCATTGGTATTTTGATCAGAATTGCATTGAATCTGTATATTGCTTCTGGTAGGATGGCCATTTTTATTATGTTGATCCTACCTATCCATGAGCATGAGAGTTCTTTCCATCTTCTAAAGGCCTCTTCCATTTCTTTCTTCAAGGGCTTGAAGTTCTTGTTATACAGGTCCTTTACTTGCTTGGTTAGAGTTATCCCCAGGTGTTTTATATTGTTTGTGACTATTGTGAAGGGTGGTGTTTCTCTAATTTCTTTCTCAGCCCATTTATCTTTTGTATAAGGAAGGGCTTCTGACTTTTTTGAATTGATTTTTGTATCCAGTTACCTTGCTGAAGGTGTTTATCAGTTACAGTATCTCTGTGTGGGACTTTTGGGGGTCACTATGTATACTATCATAACATCTGTGAATAGAGATAATTTAACTTCTTCCTTTCCAATTTGTATCCCCTTTATCTTCTTTAGTTGTCTTATTGCTCTAGTTAGAATTTCAAGTACTATGTTGAAGAGATATGGGGAGAGTGGGCATCCTTGACTTGCCCCTTATTGTAGCAGAAATGCTTTAAATTTCTCTCCATTTAATTTGATGGTAGCTACTGGGTTTCTGTATATCTTTTTTATTTCTAGGTATGGTCCGTGTATCCCAGCTCTCTCCAGGACTTTTAGCATGAAGGAGTGCTGGATTTTGTCAAATACTTTCAGCATCTAGTAAGATGATCATGTGATGTTTGTTTATATGATGAATTATGTCAATGGATTTTCGTATGTTGCACCACCCCTGCATTCCTGGTATGAACTCTAGTTGATCATGGTATATGATACTTTTGATGTGTTCTTAGATTCAGTTTGCAAGTAATTTATTAAGTATTTTTACATCTGTGTTCATAAGGGAAATTCATCTGAAGTTCTCTGTCTTTGTTGGCTCTTTATGTGGTTTAGGGATCAGGATGACTGTGCCCTCATAGAATGAGTTTAGCAGTGTTACATCTGTTTCTGTTTTGTGGAAGAGTTTGAAGAATATTGGTATCAGCTCTTTTTTGGAGGTCTGGTAGAATTCTGTGCTCAAACTATCTGGCCCTAGGATTTTTTTGGTTGGGAGACTTTTAATTTATGACTGTTTCCATTTCTTTAGGGGATTTAGGATTGTTTAATTTGTTAATCTGACTTGATTTAACTTTGGTAGGTGGAATCCATCAAGAAAATTGTCCATTTCACTTAGGTTTTCAAATTTTATGGAGTATAGACTTTTGAAATAAGACCTAAAGATTCTCTGCATTTCTTCAATGTCTGTTTTTATTTCTCCCTTTTCATTTCTCATTTTGCTGATTTGGGTATTTTCCCTGAGCCTTGTAGTTAGTTTAACTAACAGTTTGTGTATTTTGTTGATTTTCTCAAAGAACCAACCCTCGGTTTCATTGATTCTTTGTATGGTTCTTTTTGTTTCTAAGTTGTTGATTTCAGCCTGAAGCTTGATGATTTCCTGCCTTCTGCTCCTCTTGGGAGTGTTTGCTTCTTTATATATATATATATATATCTTCCAGTTCTGCTGTTGTTAATATGAGCTGTCACAATTTTCTTGTTGAAGGCACTTAGTGCTGTGAACTTTCCTCATATCACTCTTTTCATTGTGTCCCATAGGTTTGGGTGTGTCGTGCTTTCATTTTCGTTGGATTTTAGGAAGTCTTTGGTTTCCTTCTTTATTTGTTCTCTGACCCAGTGGTCATCAAGTAGAGAGTTGTTCAGTTTCCATGAATGTGTAGGGTTGTTGTTGAAGTTCAGCTTTAATCCATGGTGGCCTGATAAGATACAAGGTGTTATTTCAATTTTCTTTTGTCTGTTGAAGCTTGCTTTGTGTCAGACTATATGGTCAGTTTTGGAGAAGGTTCCATGAGTTGCTGAAAAGAAGGTGTATTCTTTTTTGTTTGGATGAAATGTTCTGTAGACATCTGTTAGGTCCTTTTGGTTCATGACCTGTGTTAGTCTCATTATTTCTCTGTTTGGTTTCTGTCTCAATGACCTGTCCATTGATATGAGTGGGGTTTTGAAGTCTCCCAACTATTAATGTGTAGAGATCGATATGTGGCTTAAGCTTTAGAAGAGTTTCTTTTACAAATGTGGTTGCCCTTGTATTTAAGGCATAGATATTCAGTATTGAGATGTCTTGATGAATTTTTCCTTTAACAGTTATGTAGCAACCTTCCCTATCTTTTTTTATTAATTTCAGTTGAAAGTTTATTTTATTTGATATTAGCATGGCTACTCCAGCTTGCTTCCTGGGACCGTTTGCTTGGAAAACCTTTTCCCAGCCCTTTACTCTGAGGTAGAGGCTGTCTTTGTTAGTGAGATATGTTTCTTGTATGCAACAAAATGATTGGTCTTATTTACGAATCCATTCTGGAGGCTTGTGTCTTTTTATTGGGGGGTTGAGTACATTGATATTAAGGGATATTAATGACCATAAGTTGTTATTTTCTGTTATTTTGATGTAGGTGGTATATTTGTGTTTCTTTTGGTTTACCTGCAGTGGGGCTTTTTGCTTCCTTTGTTTTCTTGTGAGTAGTTATTTCTCTGGGTTGGAATTTTCCTTCTGGAATCTTCTATAGGGCTGGATTTGTGAATAAATACTGTTTAAATTTGGCTTTGTCATAGAATATCTTGTTTTCTCCGTCTATGTTGATAGAAAGTTTTGCTGGGTATAGTAGTCTGGACTGGCACCTGTGTTCTCTTAGGGCTTGTAGGATGTGTCCCCAGGCCCTTCTGGCTTTTAAAGTTTCTAGGGGGAAGTCAGGTGTAATTCTGATGGGTCTGCCATTCTACATTACTTGACCTTTTTCTATTACATCTTTTAATATTCTTTCTTTGTTCTGTACATTTGGAGTTTCAATTATTATGTGGCAAGAGGAATTTATTTTCTGGCCTAATCTATTTGGTGTTCTGTATGCCTCTTGGAATTTTATTGGCATCTCTTAGTTTAGATTTGGGAAGTTTTATTTTGTGATTTTGTTGAAGATGTTCCCTGGACCTTGGAGTTGGGAGTCTTCTCCCTAATCTATGCCTATAATTCTTTGGTTCTGTCTTTTCATTGAGTCCTTGATTACTTGGATGTTGGGGGTGAGTACTTTTTTAGATTTCTTATTTTCTTTGGTTTTTGTACTGATTTTTTCAATCGAGTCTTCCATGCCTGAGATTTTCTCTTTCATCTCTTATATCCTATTTTTGATACTCATGTCTGTAGTTTCTGTTCTCTTTCCTTGGTTTTCCACCTCCAGGATTGTTTCTGTGTTTTCTTTATTCATTCTATTTCCAATTTCAAGTCTTGAACTGTTTTATGCATTTTGTATGCTTCGTGCTCCAATTTGGTTGTCTTTGTCTGCCAATCTTTCATTGATTTATCTCTTTCCCATTCATGTTTGACTGAGTTAGCTTGACCATCTCTAAAGGAGTTCTCCATTGCTTTCATTTGTAAAGTTGTAGATTTTTAAAAATTCTTTCAGGCATTTATTTTCTTCTTGTATGACCTCTATCATTTTCCAAAATATAGATTTGTCATCATTTTCATGTGTTTCAGTTCTGGTGCAATGGTCAGGGCTTTCTGTACTAGCATACTGAATTTTGTTGGAGTAATATTTCCCTGACTTTTGTCAGTTCTGTTCTTTCACTGGCCTTTAGGCATCTGGTTGTTCTTAGCTGTTTGTTCCTGGTGCCTTCTGGACTTGGTACCAAGGAGGCAGTTTTGGTGTAGAGGCTGTATAACTTGGTGATCTGTAGCTTTCCACAGGCTGGATAGGACCTTGTGTGGGGACTGGTTCTCATTGTGCCACCCAGAGTTCAACCCTTCCTGTTGTGTCCCAATTGGGAACTCAGGTCAGAGGTTGGGGGATCTGTTATTCCTGCTTGCAGGTAGGTTCCTGAGATCCAGCTGATTTTTTAGTGATGTCAGTGGGGTTGGCAGGCCAAAATCTGTAGGCTAGAGCTCCAGTTCCCTTGCCACTTATTCATCAGGACCCATGATCGTGATCCTCCCATGCTGCTTTCAGGAGATTCTCAGGTTCAACATGCTCCTTATAGACAGAAGCAATGTGATCTGGTACAGTCCAAGTCACCCAGGCAGTGAGCAATGGTCTGGGGTCGTTTCACTGCTCCCAAGTCAGAGCTCTCTGAGTTGTACCCTGGGTATTCAGCTGAGGTGCAAGGCAGGTGCCAGCAGGGAGTTCTAATATGGAATTTACAACCTGTCCACAGTGATTGGATTCAGGGAATCTCAGCTGCCTTTTCCAGCCACAATCATTATGTTTCAGTCTCGCCTGCCTGACCTGGTATGGTTTCTGGCAGTTTCCCTATAGCTAGGGTATCAGGACTGTAGTTGTGGTCCTCCAAGCTACTCTCTGGGGTAGGTCTCAGAATCAACCTGTGCCTCTGTCAGAAGCACTGTGGGTTGGTGCCACCCACTTTCTAGGGCAGCACACAATAGTATAGAACTGCTTTACTGTTCCAGACCCAGATCTAGATGCTGTAGACTGAGCCAGTATACTTAGAGCCCTGCCAAAGTGGGTGCAGGCAGGGAGTTCCAATATTGAGTTCACAAGGTGTCTACAGCTCTTGGACTCAGCAAATCTCAGCCTCCTTTTCCCTGCCTGAATTACTGTGTTCCAGGGGAGCCTGCCTGGGTCAGCAGGGGCTTCCAACAGTCCCCATGTAGTGGTCCAGTCAGTCTTCATGATGATCAGAATGTGTCTGACCTTATGGACACCATCTTTCCACCCCTCTAAAAATTAATTTTTAACAAAGTACTTTTAGAAAAATATTTGACAATGTTGCATACAAACAGTAGGACAAAAGACATTCAGAGCATCCATAATATAAAAAAGCCAGATCATAAATGCAGTTTGTCACTATATGGGATTTTGTATGTTAGGCTCTAGGAAACAGGGGAAGAAAAGGCATCTCTAATATTAGTTGGAGACCAGCAGCAGTGTAGGCCCTGGGAGGATATGGGGGTGACACTATCTGAGATACCTAGCAGTGGGGAATATAGACACTGAAAAGGCCTCCTTCTGGCTAGGTAGGACTTCTAGGGGAGGGATGGGATTACCAACCTATCCACAAAAACTTCAACCTAAAAGTTACCCTGTACACAAGAAGTGTAGGGATAAAGATTCACCAGAAATAGAGGAAATGTTCAACCAATGATGAGCCCAACCTAAGACCTACCTCAAGGGGAAAAGCCAACCCCTATCACTACTAAGGATACTCTGCCATGTTTACAGACAGGAAGAGCATAATTGTCCTCTGAGAACCTCCATGCTGTAGTGGATCCAAACAGAGGTTGAGATTCCCTACCAAACACTAGAAGTAGTGCCAAATATCTGGTGAAAGAAGGGAGTAGAGGAGGATAGAAAGCCCAAAGGGGACAAGAACTCTACAAGAATACCAACAGAGATAACTAACCGAGGCTCATGGGGGCTCACAGAGACTGAACCACCAATCAAAGAACATGTATGAACTAGACCTAGGCCCCCAACACATATGTAACCAATGAGCAGCTTGGGCATCATGTGGGTCCCCTAGCAAGTAGAGAGTGGGCTATCTCTGACATGGACTCTGATGACTGCTTTTTGATCACTTCTCCCTAAAAGGGGCTGCGGTGCATAGTCCCAGTGGAAGAGGAAGTACTCAGTCCTGGTGTGACTCTATGTGTTGAGGTTGGATGGTATGAGGGGCTCCCCTTTTCTGAGGAGAAAGGGAGTGGAGATGAGAGAAAAGGGAGGAAGGGCAGGACCAAGAGGAAGGGAGGGAAGGGGCAATTGGGTTATAAAATTAATAAATAAACTTAATAAACGTAAAAAAGAATTATTATTGTGTTTCTGAAAGATGAAATGAGTCCTGGCAAAAATGAGGATGTGTGATGAAACAAAAAGCTATGTATACTATTTGGAGTCAGAATGTAGAATAATAACCAAGTCAGTTTGAGAAAGGCCAGATAATATTCTTATGGAATAAAGGCTTAAAACTTATGCTTTGAATCCCAATTGTCTGTTGTCTACAAGAAGTACATCTTATTGAAGAAGATACAATCTGAGAATGAAAGAAGGGAGATCAACTGACCAAAGAAGTGAAAGTAGTAAGTAAGCAAGCTAGCATAGCAATTCTCGTATCTGATGATGTAAAATTTAAAACAAAATGAAAAGCTTATTTTATGGATGTTTCATCCATAAAACTGGAATAATTTATAAAATTCATCATATTTTAGGTAACAAAAAGCCTTAAAACTGCAAAAGTAATATCTTGTATTTTCTCATATTATTTTGGAACAACACAGGAAATAAACATCAAAGTAAATCATAGAAACAAAATGGAAAGGGAACAATTGGAGGCAAACAGATTTAGCAGGAAAAGAGAAGAAGGTGAAGAGGAAGTGAAAGGATCAACAAAAGTGAAATATTTATGGAAATCCTACATGGAAACCTGTTACTTTGTAAGATAATTTAAAAATAAACCATTGTTTATATAAACCTTATTATATATATATATAATGTTTATATATATAATAAGGTTTATATATATATAACTTTATATATCATGTATGCATGTATGTATGTATGTATGTAACAGAAAGTACACAAATACTCAGAGGTTGAGAATTGATCTCTTAAATGAAAAAAATATATTGTTGATGGAACCAGGAAGGACATTGAAAAATTCCTTGGATCAAATGAAAAACATAGTACAGTTTATCAGAACCTATGAAACAGTTCAAAAGGAATCTAAGGGGAAAGTATATAGCTGTATGTGCTTCCATTAAAAACCCAGAGAGCTATAACCTAATGATGGGCCTCAAAGTTCTAAAATAAACAGATCAGGACAAAACTAAGATTAGGGGTGAACATAATGAAAAGGAGATTAAAAGAATCTAGTGTTAGTATTACTATAGCTATTAATTAGTATTAATATAAGTGTGTTCATTCTATGGGTCTGTGTAAGTTGTTTATACTTTCTTGGTTTGATTTTGATGGCTCATATACATTATGAATTTATTAATTTTTTAGGTTTTTCTAAAACTTTTGCAACATAAAATTTCAAAGCACTGCCTAATGATATCTGGATTTCATATGAGTCTCTTTTTATAATATCATGTTTCAGATATAATTTTATTAATTTCAGTGTTCTCTTTGTTTTGGTTAGTTTGGATAGGAGCTTGTTATTCTTATTTATCTTTTCAAACAATCAAGTCTTTGATTTCCTTATTTATTTCTTCCCTGACCCAGTAGTCATCCAATAAAGAGTTGTTCAACTTCCGTGTGTGTAGGCTTTCTGTTGATTCTTTTGCTGTTGAAGTCCAGCTTTATTCCATGGTGGTCTGATAAGATACAAGGAGTTATTTCAATTTTCTTTTATCTGTTGAGGCTATCTTTTTGTCCAACTATATGGTCGATTTTGGAGAAGGTTCCGTGAGGTGCTGAGAAGAAGGTGTATTCTTTTGTGTTTGGGGGAAACGTTCTATAGATATCTGTTAGGTCCATTTGGTTCATGATCTCTGTTAGACCCATTATTTTTCTGTTTGGCTTCTGCCTTGATGATCTGTCCATTGCTGTGAGTGGGGTGTTGAAGTCCCCCACTACTAATGTGTGGGGATTGATGTGTGATTTAAGTTTTAGATGTGTTTCTTTTACAAATGTAGGTGCGTTTGTATTTGGGGCATAGATGTTCAATATGGAGATGTCCTCTTGATGAATATTTCCTTTATCGAGTATGTAATGCCCTTCTCTGTCTTTTTTTTTTTTATTAACTTCAGTACTACAGAGCAATAGTAGTAAAAACAGCATGGTATTGGTATAGAAACAGACCAGAATATCAATGGAATCGAATTGAAGACACAGAAATGGACCCACACACCTATGGCCACCTAATTTTTGACAAAGAAGCCAAAAGCACACAATGGAAAAAGGACAGCATCTTCAACAAATGGTGCTGGTCCAACTGGATGTCCACTTGTAAAAGAATGAAATTAGACCCATACTTATCACCTTGTACAAAACTTAAGTCCAAGTGGATCAAAGACCTTAACATAAGGCTGGTCACACTAAATCTACTAGAAGAAAAAGTGGGAAAAACCCTCGAACTCATTGGCACAGGTGACAACTTCTTGAACAGAACACCAACAGCTCAGGACCTAAGACCAACAATCAATAAATGGGACTTCATGAAACTGAAAAGCTTCTGTAAGGCAAAGGACACTGTCATTCAAACAAAACAGCAGCCTACAAACTAGGAAAAAATCTTCACCAACCCCACATCTGACAGAGGAGTAATATCCAAAATCTTCAAAGAACTCAAGAAATTAAATGGCAAGAAAACAAATAATCCAATCAAAAATTGGGGAACAGAGCTAAATAGAGAATTCACAAAGGAGGAATCCCTAATGGCTGAGAGACACTTGAAGAAAAGCTCAACATCCTTAATCATCAGAGAAATGCAACTCAAGACGACTCTGAGATTCCATCTCACACCTGTCAGAATGGCTAAGATCAAAAGCTCAAATGACAGCACATGCTGGCGAGGGTGTGGAAAAAGGGGAACCTCCTCCATTGCTGGTGGCAGTGCAGGCTTGTGCAACCACTATGGAGGTCAGTATGGTGATATCTTAGAAAACTTGGAATAGCTTTGTCTCAGGACCCAGCCATACCACTTCTGGGTATAGACCCAAATGACTCCTCACCGAATTATAAGGAAGTTTCCTCACCTATGTTCATAGCAGCCTTATTGTAATAGCTAGAAACTGGAAATAACTCAGATGTCCCTCAACTGAAGAATGGATTAAAAATCTGTGGTACATCTACACAATGGAATATTACTCAGCTATCAGAAACAATGAAATTATGCAATTTGTAGCCAAATGGATGGAACTAGAGAAGCTCATCCTGAGTGAGCTAACCCAGACTCAGAAGGATGCACATGGCATCTATTCACTTATAGTAGGATTTTAGCTATATAGTACATGATATCTATACTACAACCAATGCACCAAAGGGAACATGGATATAGACTTTTTATTTTTTTATTTTTATTTTTTGTTTGTTTGTTTGTTTGTTTTTTAGTTTTCTCTCCCTAGCAATGAGACACTTTTCCCTAGTGGTGCTGCCTTGTAGGCCTCCAGTGTATGAGGAGGCTCTTGGCCCTCATATGACTGCTGAACTGGGCGAGGGACTATTATGTAGGAACACTCCACTCCAGAGGAGTGGGATGGAAGGGTTAAGCGATAGAGGGTGGGAGGGCGGGGCTGGGAAGTGGGGAAAGAGGACAATATGATGGAGATGTAACCTGAAGCAACAAATAAATAAATTTATTTATTAAAAAAATTAAAAGGACTAAGGGAGTAGGCTGATTGTTACTTAGAGACTCGAATGTTTGGGGAGCTTATTCTTAGCTCATCATTTTGTCTATCTAGTCTCCTCCTTACATCATGAAAAGGCTTCTACAGAGATATTTGGTAAGTACCTAATAACATATTAAAAGTTCTGGGAGATTTGGCTGAAAATTGATGTGGAAACTCAAAGAGCCAAGTTAAAGTACAAAGTTACTCTAGAAGAGTGAGCAGAGAGACACTGAACTACCTCACTGGCCTAGAACCATACAAAGCATTCACACAACAAATTAAAGTTTTGGCCATTCCAGATATAACAATATTCATTTGTTTAATTAAGCAATGAGGTTTATCTCTGTATAGATTATTTAAAATGTTGCAAATAAAATATAGCCCATAATTAAGCTAGCAAAAGATAAAGATTATCTATTTTGAAGGCCTTTAATTTATATAAAGTTCAGTTACCAAAGTCATTACACTTTATTAAAGTTATCAAGGCAGAGGTGTGATAAAGTATTTTATGCCATTCTTTATTTTAATTTACTATTTTTGTGTGAATTTCACATCAACCACCCTGATCCCACATCACCTACCTACCCTTTAGACCTACCCTCCACCCTTGCAACCTCTCCCTACCAAAAAAAAAAAAAAATCTCATTGTGAAAACTGTTGTATATCCTACAATATTCTTTGTCCATACTTTTTTGCTGTGAATGTTCATCATAATGACCACTTATTCTGGTATGAGGTCTCTGGTTTCTGCTACTTTGTCAATACTGAAACCTCACTGGCATTCCTCAGATATCCTGTTGTTGCCCTGCATCATAGAGATTTGTAGTTTTGGGTCTATAGAACTGGCCTGTTCATAAACTCCAGGATATCATCCATGGGAAGATGTTGAAGTGGATTAAGCAAATACCCTGATTTTGGGTCTATAGATCCCACACCTAGGGCTGTCTTTACTGTGCTGCCCAGGTGAGGTGCAGGGCCTGTTCTCCTGAGTGCTGAAGCATGTGAGGTGC
>CAJQZJ010005020.1:10199357-10219708 GCA_907164525.1 Lophiomys imhausi
CAGGGCCTGTTCTCCTGAGTGCTGAAGCATGTGAGGTGCAGGGCCTGCTCTCCTGAGTGCTGAAGCATATGATGGGCATGCACAGCTCTCCTATTCTTGTGACCCCATCAGGGCCAGTTCTCTTATCTACAACTGGTGGTGAGGGCAAAAGCGAGGGTAGGGGATCACTCCCTCTCCAACACTAATACAAAGCAGACAAAAGGCATGGCTGACTCTCCCACACTCACATCCTCAGGGCCAGCTCACCCATAAACCCCACATCCAGGGCCAAGTGTACTGTCTTCCCAGGTGAGGTAAAGGGCCTTCTTTCTTGCTGTCAGGAACCCAGGGTCAAGTCTCCTACCTGGTTCAGGTGATGAGGGGGGCGGAAGACAACCACAGGGAGATGAGTGGTAGGGCCAGCTTCCCCAAGCTCGGATCCTTGGGGCCAGTTCACTTGTAACACCTGAAATAAGCAGGGCCTTCTCTCCTGAGTACTGCAGGTGGCTAGAGATAGGGTAAGCTCTCCAGTTCTCATGCCTCTAGGGCCAGTTCTTCCAAGATGCTCAGGTGAGAGGTAGACCAGTTCTACAAGCCCTCAGATATCAACATGTCCCTGAGTGGCAGCCCAGACCAGGGATGTCCACACGGCTTTTGGTGTTAATAAACCCCTGCTGCTTCAGGGTCAGGGATCCAGATATACCTCTGTCTCCAGTTCTGCTTCTGTTCCTTGTGCCCCCATCCTTCTGTTTCTCTTTCTCTTCCATTTCTCCATCCCTTACTATCTCCTGTTAGTGGTGCCCCAGGGTTTCTGAGTGTCTGAGCTTGTCTCAGGAGTGGTCTTCCTATCTTGCGAGCCCATGTCGGCTTGCCTGGTGCTGAACTGGTATTTGTCACAGGCTAATTTTTTGTCTGGTACCAAGGCGGCAAACTGGTGGTGGTCTCTTGGGCTTGATTTTTCAGGGAATGTTAGGCTATTATTCATTCAGATGCTTATACGTCAGAACACTGAATGTAGACATAGCATCTCTCTTTTCTGCCACCTACTGATGCATGTGTAACACAGAAGTCACATCTGCAATGCCTCTAAGGGCAGGTTTTATGCAGTTCTTTAAAGGATAAACTGTTCTAACACTTTTAATGTCCATAAGAAATAGCCAAATACGATCCCTTCTTAGTTTAGCCACTGCAAATTCTTTTTTTTATACTTTATTTTTTTATTTCTTCAAGTTACATCTCAGTCACAATCCCTTCCCTACTCCCCCTTCCTGTCCCACCCTTCCACCCTCTTCCCCCCAACAGCTTCCCCTTTCAGTCCAACAAATGGTTCCTTCTCTTATAACAGTAAATATTATACAAAACAACAGAAATAAATACACCACATTTATGAGAGTTAAATGGCCCAGCATACATTCCCAATGTCCAGTTCATACATATTTGGCCCCTGACTTTAACATTCTACCATCTAACCATCTCCATGAGTTTAAAGTTCTATATCTGACTCAGCTTTCATACTAACTTGCATCACTATTAAAAACATCTTCTTAGGCAAATTCTTGAAGGTAGCAAAAACTTAAGTTGGGTCCTCTTTCCTATTTTCTATTACTGTACATCTTTGTATCCTTTCCATTATTGGTCATATAATTGAAAAACTGATGAGTGGGTTGAGCCCAGAATTTTATTATTATTGAGCATAGTGAGTTTAGAGGATTCTTTATCAGTGTACTAATATTAACATGACCCAACCTATATTTCCTATGTTTTTCTTTCTTCTTTCATTCTCTCTGTCCTGTGTTTGCTCCCCTCTTCATTCTATCCTTCCAAAATAGATTCCTTGGCACCACTATCATATCATGTACATTATATATATATATATATATATCCAACCTGTAAAAAAAGTTTAACATAAAAATTCTGCTTTCAAAGCCCCCCCATAAAATGGGTATAGCATATCTTCAAACCCCTATTTTCTACTAGCTCTGTAAATGGGGTTTTATATTAGTTTCCAAATACAATAAACCTTGCCCAACAACTTTTCCATTTTTATGCTTTTGTTGGACTGATACACAGACACAGAATGACTCTTGATTCCCTTTCTATTAATGTCCTGCTTTGTAAGGCCAATGTCAATGCTACCATCTCCATGTGGTAGGTTCTTCCTCCTTTAGCCTCTGTTAAGATTTTTTTTTCAGAAAATACCTTAAATTTTCAATTGAACAAATTTATTCATTTATCTACAGACATTTATAGGAATTTGTAGTTGTTTTCTGTTGTTGTTTTCCAGGCCTTTTACAAGTCATCATGATTGAAAAGTCCTTGCCACTGATATATAATATGGTGAAGGAGAGATAAGATACTTAAATGCACACAGTTAAAATGTAAGTTTTCAAACCTTAAAAATAATATGTGCAAAAACCCTGAAAGCAAATGGGAGGGAGCCAAGTACCTTGGTTATTAGGAAGGCGAAAGCATCTATATTAGATTAGATTACATTTGAACTGTGACCCAACAATGAATAAAAGTTTTCTAGAATCAGAGAGTGATGGCTCAGCAAAGTAGTTCTTCACACATCATAAGATTGATGACCAGACCCAGTGGCTTATTTATCTCCTACTCTCTCTCTCATCCTACCTTACACATAGCTAGTACTCAAACAAATATTTGTCAATGAGTAAGTGAATGGATGGTGAAAGAAAGCCTGTTTTAAACACTGCCTTGATCATGAGTCATATGCTAAAATAGTTCAGAGGTGTCCTAAATAAATATATACTGAAGGCCAACTTACTTGTGGCTTATAAGTTACATTTTAAAATTGTACAACATAGAGATGTGTGTGTGTGTGCGTGTGTGTGCGTGAGCGTGTCTCTGTATGTGTTGTGTATGTTGTGTGTTTTTAGGTCATCTCCTAATGAAAAGTACAAGGTATGAAATTTCTGGCTAAAAAGACAATGTGAACATTGATACCTATTACCAACTTACCTTTCAAAAGAGGGTGTAACAAAGAAATGCATAGTTTTTCATTTTCTTGTTAAGTGCCAGTTGCTGTGTGATGAATTTTTATGTTTATCTCCTCAATAAGCTCTTCAGTGATAATAAAAATTAATTATTACCTCAATTTTACAAATGATAAAAACAAAATCTCTAAAAGATTGTGGAACTTGTTATAGTTTGCACAGGTAGTAAATGCATGAGGCATGATTAAAAGTCATGTCAAACCTTTTGAAACCCAAACCCTGTCTGCTATTACATACAGTTCCAATGATTAGCCTGTTTCATTTGTTTGTCTGAAATGGCAGATTTTCCTGGGTGTTTATACAAGAATAACTTGAAAGAAGCATCAGTTGAGTGAAATTATGAGTGCCAACTTAAGGATGGTTTTGTTCTCAAAGATAAGAAGAAATATCACCTTTGGTACTTAGTAAATATAAAATAGCTATCATTTGTTCATTTATCATTTACTTAGTATGACTATAGAAACAAGTAACCAACATTTAAAGCCAATAGATATAGGTATATCTGACCTTTGTGTCTAATGTGGCTTGATATTGTCATCTACAAAGTTTATGCCCGAGAACCATAGAGATGAGTAACCAAACATATTTGCAAGCATATCTCATGTTTTGCATAAGTTTATGATTTTTGTGTTAGGCCAGTGTATTCATAACTAACGTTGGCTGGATGTGGCATATAGGGCCACAGATTGGACATGCATGTTCCAGAATACCAAAGCTATGATGTTCTTTTTAAAGTAACTTCAGAAATGCAAAGTAACTTCTTTGGGGGGTCATATGTCAAATGCTGGATAGAATAATTTCTAGCAACATTATAGAAAACAGACATGCTATAATAATGAATGATGATAATAACAATAATAAAATATAATTTAATGTGTATTTAGTTAGTGTATTTAACTATTTACCAAATGATTGCAATTTTATACTGTATATTAAATGCAATGGCAAGTTGGCACATATTATCTCAGTGCTCATAACTATCTGAGAAAGGGACCATTACCTCACTGTGCAGGTGAGTCAAAGTCAAGAAAATAACAGGTTAAATAACTTCTTAATATCAAAAGGTAGCAAAAGACTCGTTCATTAGTTACTTTTATCCTCATTTTACAGAGAGGAAATTGAAGCTCAGAGAGGCAGAAACTGAATTTTTTCTCAAGGCCATACAATTAGAGAATGATTCTCAAGAGTTCTTAATTCCAAAAATAAGGATTGGGGGTGGGTAGGGAGCTCCTCAGTGCTGGTTAGGGATTAATAGCTTAGAACCTGCTGTTGAAGCTGACAGTGTGTTTATTGTCTCTTGTTAAATGTCCAAATGTGCAGCCTGTTTTCCCCCACAGGAATATCAGGTACATATGAAAGTGAGTAGGCACCATGCCATGCCAAAATTGGTTCATCTGTGCTTTCAGGACTAGAGCATTAAACAGATAAATCTATTTTCATATTTGTGTAACAAGATGTTTCTTGTGGCTCTGCAGAGTGGCAACATGACCTTCAGATAATGACAATCTCTTTCATTTACTTATTCTTAGAGATATGCTTAGAAGCTGAATTCTAGTATAGCTTTCCAAGTACTGGGGGTTCAGGTGTGTGCTGCCAGGCAAGTTCAGTTCTGTGTTCTTCTTATGAGAAACTGAGACTGCCTAAGATAACCTAAGGACATGAAGGATCTTGCATGACTCTGGCATTACTTTAAAAGTCCTAAAGCTCTGTCTTCATGTCAGTAAAAGAGAAGCTTTAATTTATCGTCACATTTGGAAACACAAGATTTTATTTGGGCATTTTCACCCTATTTCCATAGAAGTATCATAGAGTTTCTAAAAGCAATTATTTAAAGTTATTTGTCTTAGAGATTTCAGATTTAGGTTAGAAAGTCTGTGCTGTCATAAATATCCCTCTGAAATTGCTTCCTCATTCTCAAAGTATGACCTTAAATCCCTATTTATCTGTGATTATAACAATGAGAAATAGCTCTTTCCAAGTCTATAAAGAATTGTGGTGGTATTTTGATAGGAATTGCATTGAATCTATATATTGCTTTTGGTAGGATAGCCATTTTTATTATGTTGATCCTACCTATCCATGAGCATGGGAGATCTTTCCATCTTCTAAAGGCTTCTTCCATTTCTTTCTTCAAGGGCTTGAAGTTCTTGTTATACAGGTCCTTTACGTGCTTGGTTAGAGTTACCCCCAGGTATTTTATATTGTTTGTGGCTATTGTGAAGGGTGTTGTTTCCCTTATTTCTTTCTCAGCCCATTTGTTTGTTGCATAAAGAAGGGCTTCTGATTTTTTTGAATTAATTTTGTATCCAGCCACCTTGCTGAAGGTGTTTATAAGCTGTAAGAGTTCTCTGGTGGAATTTTTGGGGTCGCTTATGTATACTATCATATCATCTGCAAATAGGGATAATTTGACTTCTTCATTTCCAATGTTTATCCCTTTGACCTCCTTTAGTTGTCTTATTGCTCTAGCAAGAACTTCAAGTACTATATTGAAGAGATATGGTGAAAGAGAAATAGCATGTGCCCTAGGGCATTGAGACACTTGATAGTGTTAGGAGAATCTAGAGGAAAGATATTTGTCCTTAACTGTTAAGTACAGATTCTGGTCCATTCTGATCACCAAGGCTTACATCACTGGGTTTTTTTGTCTATAGGAATACTTAAGGACCAGCTCTGTAACCCTAAATGTGAACTAAGCTTATTCAATAATCAATTTGTCTAAATAAAATCTGTTGTTTAATTATTTCTCTTTGTGAAGGACATTTAGATAAATGTTGAAAACCATTTCCAGTTATGCTTTAATGAGTGGTTATTACATTTGTTGTTGTTTTCTATTTCTGGAAATTAGCCTTTCAAATTATCTCCTAGTGATCCTCAACCTTAACTCTTGTACAACTTCCCCTCACAGGGTACCGAAGTTGTGTGTCATGGGTAAAATACAACATTAGCGATTAATAGGGCTTCTGAAACAAAGGCATAAAAAGCACTGTGAACTCTCACACATGGCCTGCTTCTCCCTTCCCCTGTGAAGCCAACTGCTAAGTCATAAGAAGTTCTATGATTGTCTACAGAATCCAGTGTGGTGAAAAATGCAACCTCTTGCCACTCGCCACATGGATGAGCTTGTAGTTTTATCTTCTAGCCACAGTCAAGTTCTCATATGATTATATCTTGGATTTCGAGCTTGACTAAAACCTCATGAGTGATCTTAAATTAGAATGATATAGTTAAGCCATTCCCACATTCATGACTTTCAGACAAGACCAAAGATAACATTTACTATTTCAAGCCAGTAAGAATTATAATCAGTTGTCATGCAGCAACATATGGATAACACTAGCTGTCTTGTGTCAGCATCTGAGATTGTGACTTACCTGTCCATTGTCTACTTAGGATGATTACATTGGGAAGGAGAATCTGGAATCGTTACCTTAATGTGTTTAGCAAAAGAAAAATTAGGATTTAGAAGCCAATGACAAGGCTGATCTAAATACAGTGGTTTTGAGTTTCTGCAGCCACAAAGGTAACAGACAAGAGTCAGAGGCTCAATATAGGGCCTGACACTTAGTAGAAACTCTATAAACCTCTGCCGCTCTGTAGTCTTCACATTGGTTTTCAGTCTATCTATAAGCATATGAGCTTGTCTCTCTCTTCAAAGGGTATGTTTCCAGATCACAATTGTAACAACTCTACATTGTACTATGAGCATTCACCACGGGTAAGAAAGAATGAACCTTGTGCACATACAAACACAGGGACATAACTGGATGTCCACTTGTAAAAGAATGAAATTAGACCCATACTTATCACCTTGTACAAAACTTAAGTCCAAGTGGATCAAAGACCTTAACATAAGGCTGGTCACACTAAACCTACTAGAAGAAAAAGTGGAAAAAACCCTCAAACTCATTGGCACAGGTGACAACTTCCTGAACAGAACACCAACAGCTCAAGATCTAAGACCAACAATCAATAAATGGGACTTCATGAAACTGAAAAGCTTCTATAAGGCAAAAGACACTGTCATTTGAACAAAATGACAGCCTACAGACTGGGAGAAAATCTTCACCAACCCCATATCTGACAGAGGGCTAATATCCAAAATCTACAAAGAACTCAAGAAATTAAATGGCAAGAAAACAAATAATCCAATCAAAAATGGGGAACAGAGCTAAATAGAGAATTCACAAAGGAGGAATCCCTATGGCTGAGAGACACTTGAAGAAATGCTCAACATCCTTAATCATCAGAGAAATGCAACTCAAGACAATTCTGAGATTCCATCTTACACCTGTCAGAATGGCTAAGATCAAAAGCTCAAAAGACAGCACATACTGGCGTGAGTGTGGAGAAAGGGGAACCCTCCTCCATTGCTGGTGGGAGTGCAAGCTTGTGCAACCACTATGGAGGTCAGTATGGCGATATTTTAGAAAACTTGGAATAGCTTTGCCTCAGGACGCAACCACACCACTTCTGGGTATACATCCAAATGACTTCTCACAGAATCATAAGGAAGTTTTCTCATCTATGTTCATAGCAGCTTTATTTGTAATAGCTAGAAACTGGAAACAACCCAAATGTCCCTCAACCGATAAATGGATTAAAAATCTATGGTACATCTACACAATGGAATATTACTCGGTTATCAGAAACAATGAAATTATGCAATTTGCAGCCAAATGGATGGAACTAGAGAAGCTCATTCTGAGTGAGCTAACCCAGACTCAGAAGGATGCACATGGCATCTATTTACTTATAGTAGGATTTTAGCCATAGAGTACAGGATATCTATACTACAACCAACGCACCAAAGGGAACATGGACATAGACTTTTCTTTGTTTGTTTTTTAGTTTTCTCTCCCTGGTAATGAGACACTTCTCACTGGTGGTACTGCCTTGTAGGTACCCATATGACTTCTGAACTGGGGCAAGGGACTGTTATGTAGGATCACTCTACTCCAGAGAAGTGAGATGGAAGGGTGAGGGAGTAAAGGGTGGGAGGGCGGGCCTGGGAAGGGGGAAAGAGGACAATATGATGGAGATATAACCTGAAGCAACAAATAAATAAATAAATTTATTTATTAAAAAAATACAGGGACATGATGATATATGTACATAAATTCAGCCCATATACCAAGATGGAAAATAATTCACCTTTCCAAATAAGAGCAATGTGTAATGTTCACCCCATGAACTATATGAAATTTTTTCTTCTGGAGCTCTGTTATTGAGGATGGTACTGACAGTACTCTTTATAGTATACATGGAAAGAAAATAGAATATAACTAGAATCTAGCACAAAGAGAGGCCCCTGGAAGACTCCTTTTGCTGAGTGGGCCACTTATAACAGATCATTCAGGAAGAAAATGATTGCAGCTAATCCCCAGACCGATGCAGAAACAGCTGTTGTTAACAGTGTCAGTTGTCATCTGTGAGTTACCTGCCATGATTATCTTATCTTTATTTGATTTCTGTTAAGAGTCCCATTTAGAAGTGAGAACATGGCCCCCTGGTGGTCTTTACTCCTCTCCTAATGAAAATACATCTCTCTGAATATAGCATGTGCAGTGGTTTGAAGACTGGACCTGGAAGGCAGATTGTATGAATTCCAGTCCCTGCTCTATCACTTACTGTCAGGAAAAGTTACTTCACCTCTATTGTTTATTTTTCCCCATTGCAGAATGAGATAACAATATGTCCATCTCCAGAGATCATTATAATAATTAAATTAATTAATGTGTGTAAATATCTTATACCAGTACCTGACACATAGCAAATATTCAGTAGAACTTAGCTCCTCTTATCAGTTTGTGCTATGAGGCAGGGTAGGGCAAAGGGCTGGGGTTCCTGAATTAGATACATGTTTTGGATCTGCAACCTGGAAAGTTTACTCAACTCCTCTGAATTAGAATTTTGTCTTCTGCAACAGGGAAGATGTTATTACCCCAGAGGTTATTTTAATGATTAAATAAGTCCATACACATAGATGTAACCATAGACAAAACATATACTTCCCTTTTGTTTCTTTAGCCAGCTACTAGGTACTGTTTATGAGATATCACATCCATCATCCTTACAAAATGTGTCTGAAGAAGAGTGCACTGCTGTAAGGAAAGAAGATGGCTAGGTATATAGCATCAAATGGATAGAACATTTGCGCACATGGTTAGATCCTTTTAAGTTTTCACAAAAATAAATTCTAGCAGATACAATTAAGAACTCAGCATTCAGAACAGAAACAAGCACTGTTCTTCACTGTGTGGGCAATAAAACCTGAAAGAGAAAACAATCAATATGTTGACTCAATTAAGTTTTCAGCTACAAATAACTAATTTCAATCCTCATGGCATTTCTAGGATCCAAAATATATTGCTTATTCTTCTTAAAATATTAATATGCCTGAATTATTTATGGAGCCAAGAAGCACTGTAGTCTTTTAATGTGGAAGAGAATGGAAGGTTATTTCATGTCAGCAGCATGGAAGACAATAATAAATTTGAAATGTAAATAATACCTTTGAGAATAAAGCCTGGTTAAAGGCCAAAACACACAATTTTCAGATGTCTTCTTTGTGATATACACATTGGAAAGACAACGGAAAATACTATCTTAGTCTTTTGATACTTTTTGGGTTGTCAGCACCTTGTGGACTATTGAAATTATTTGAGAAATGCTAATAATTAATAACACTATACGTGTAATTAAAAGAACCAATAACAACACTAATAATAGCTCACATTTTTGATATATTATGTCATGGCTACTATATTGTTAATAAAATTGTCTTATCTATACTCCTAACAGATGCTGTCTGAATAAATAAATGAAAATTTCAGATAAATTAAATGTTCACATTCCAGGCCACTGACTCCTGAGCTCTTTGCAAGATATATGTTTTCTTCACTAATAATCATCATTAATTGTTTTAATTAATTCATATAATAGCAAGCTAAGTCTGTTTCTATTGCATCTAGGTGGCTATTTTAGCCCTTTAATTATTTTTATCTTAATACAAGTTTTATTTTATTCTTTGAGAATTTCTTATATCTACTTAGTATATTTTAATAATATCCAACCCCTACTCCCTACACATTTCTTGATGTTGGTAGTCTTCAGTGTTGTAGAGAGATTGTAGTCTGAGGGTAAACAGACATAGCTTTCTTTCTAAACCTCCCCTTACTACCAATATTATCTTGAATTAATCAGAGCTCAGGTGAAATCTAGGCTAGAAACATTGTCTTGTTTCATTACTCATCTGAGCTTTGATGAGAAAATTTGATGAAGATCTGTAATTATGTGGAGATTTGTATCTGAATTTATATTTGTCAAAGGTGTCCACATCCCATGAGTTTAGGATATGTTAACTACAGGATTGTAAGTATTCATAATTACAATTTGATGGTTTGGAAGATTGTCTAGAAATCCCTTCATTTTGCTGATGGGAAATTGGAGGCTTGGGAAGTATTTGGACTGCATTGTACTCACTTGGGAGATAAGTAGATGAGGAAAGAAAAACAGTGTTCCTAGATTCTGCTCTTTTCCAGTCTACTTAGTGGACTGATGTGTTCCTACTGAACAGGGCTTTGTGCCTCTCCTGGACATCTGTTAGATGGCGGAAAAAGGGCTCTGTAGTGGAATAATGCACTTGAAGACCTTCTAGTTCTTTGGTGTCATTGGAATGACTTTATTTACTGTGACCTTGGGCTTCTTTTCATCATTAAGAGGAGTATTTTGTGTGTTTAAATACTGCATTATTAATAATATTTGCCTGGGCACAGTGTCATGATCAATTTTTCATGTGCATCATTTCTTATGCAGCTCCAGTTGAATCACAAACAGAATTTATCTCTCTCTCTTCTCTCTCCTCTCCTCCCCTCTCCTCTACTTCACTCTCCTTCCTTCTCCCTGTCTCCTTTAGACTTTTACTGGAAGAATGGCAGACCTGAGCTTCCCTACCCACAAGACAGATCAGAACTGTTTCTCTAGGTCTACCTGGGATCATTTTAAGGAATAAGACACTGCAAGGCAGCTGTGAGAAGATGGTTTCCTGTCCAAACCTGAAGCTTGTGCCAGAGGATGCAAGCTTCCACTCCCTTCTGTTATTCTGATGTCTTATCCAAAGCTCCTCCCTTCATGCTTTCCTCTTCCCTCCTTCCATTTTCCTTTTTCAAGCATCTGTAATGCACTGAGAACTGTACCACGGGGCTGGGGATAGGACAGGAAACAAGAAAAGGTACTAGATCTCAGTGAGTCTCCATGTTGATTATAAAACATTCACAGAGCACTTGGGTTGGTAATATGACAAGACAATTCGGGGATATTACTTACCTCTTTAATTGTCTGTTTATTTATAAATAAAGTTCAAATTTCCATCTTCCCTTAATTATATTTATTTTGTAACTTCCATGTAAGTAGAATTTTCTACCTGTTCCTGAGGTAGATTCTTTTATTATTGTTAATATCCCATAAATCCAGGGAATATTCACACTGGAATAGTTCTGCTTACCCTAAATTCTATCACTCTAATTGGTGAAAGAACCTTAATTTGTTTTTTTTTTTAATTCGAAACTGTGACCCTCTTCTGTGCTACTGAAATGTCATCTCAGGTATGGCTGATTGGAAGGATCTGCAGATGGGGTTTTTACCTTAAACCAGCAGCCTTTTGGAAGCTCTTCATCTATAGGACTATTCCCTCTCTTGTAGAATTTTTAAGCTCTTTCTGGGATTAGAAGCAGATTTACTTGTGATCTAGAGTGGAAGCTGTCGAGAAAAGATGTCATTTCTGATTCATCTCTGAAATGCTAGCATCTACTGTAAAAAATATAGCTAATTAAACTATTCAACCTGTATTTAGATTATTGTTAATTTGTTCAGCAGCTGTTAATTCTTATCCAGACATTATAAATGAACACACAGAGACACAGGACATGGATTTTAACAAGCCTTGGCCTGAGTTGTGCAATCCTGGCCCATCTAAGCTAGCTCTTAATTCTATTACCCAAATATGACTCCATATATACATACGTCCCCTTGGACTGTCATTCTCCACAATATGCCGATGTTCCTGGCCATGTGGAATGAGGTTCTTTTCTCTAACCCATGGCGTGTGTCTTCTTCTTCCTGCTCCTGGCTGGAATTCCTTCTTCTTCCTGCTGCTGGCTGGAATCTATTAATCCTCTGTCTAAAGCACAGGCTTCCTGTTAGGAAGTCCCACCTTTTTCTGTCTGTGTCCAATCTCAGGCCTCGGCATTTTATTTAACCAATCAGAGTCAAGGTAAGTAACAGACAGCAAACAGGGCCAATTAACATTTAGAATGCTTAACACTACCCCAACAATCTACAGATGATACACAGAGTAGACAATCAGGATGTTTGAGAAAGGCGCTGAAGAGAGAAAGAAGAAAAGAAAACAGAACTCAAAGTAAGGAAGATAAAGTGGCTAATATGGGGGGTGTGGCCATCTCAGCATCTGTTCTACCACAGAAAGGAGCATTTGTGTCATTCTCAGTGATTGTATAGTATTAAGAGGGAGATTCTGAATTAAGACATGGCTCTTCTGTTGTATTTAATTCCATGTAATAGTGTAGGAACAGTACTTCCTATTTCTTAAGTTTATAAAAGTTAAATAAGCTAATATTTATATAAAATACTGGTATACCATCTACCAATTATTATACTTCATCAGTATTGATATTTTGCTGCATTTTAACTTCTTAAGTTCACCATTCACTGTAAGCCATAAAATTCCATCTATTGGAAACCTTATCTCTTAAACCCAGAATTTCCTAAAGTGTTCTGGGAAATAGATGTTAATGGGTATTACATAAAGGAAGAATTCATATTTAAATAACTGGATTAAAAATAAATTAGCAAGATTCTTTTTTTCTCTCTTTGTTCTTCCCTTGGAGTAGCTTGTGGAATCGGGGTTCTTCAGAACCTGTTTGTTGAATGCTGCCAAATGGTAGTAGGCATTGCTGAAGTGCAAGACTGGAAGCCATATGTAGTAAGGATGCATAGGATAATGCAGGGGTGGGGTCACACAAGAGCTTTAACTCTAACCATAAGGGGTCAGTAGCTCATTTACAGTAAGTAGTTGAGGATGAGTCTACACGTGTAAAAGAGCACAGTGCAGAGAAGAAAGGACTGTTGGAAGCTCGATGAGATACAAGACAAAGATGGAGAGCACATTTGTTGCAAATTTAGAAAGTAGTAGAAAATATACACACACAGGAAAATCCCCTCAGATTTCTTCTCTTAAAAGGGCTACTCAGGGTTTATCCTATTATATTTTAGGGCTTTCTATCTTTCTTTTATACAGTAGAGAGTAGACTATATGAGAATTCTGCTGCTCAATCCTGTATGACAAGGTGAGCACAAATAAGAACTGTGAAGAATTGCTTTGGAGCTTCAGTTTTGATGGCACGTATGTATCCCTGTTGGTGAGATGTGGAGTGACCCTCCAGCTGTGCGGGGAGGATGGCAGTTCTGTAAGCACTCCTCTGAGGTTTTCCTTCATCACCTCTGTTGTGAGGTGGTGTTTAACATCACCAGTCACCCATATTTAAGTGACTCTGACCAAAGTCACCACTAAGGTATGCAAGCACACGCATATATTTACATTTTCTGGGTGAGGCCTTTGTCTATATAAAATATGATTTTAAATTCTATTTCAGAATTCTCATATCCATCTGAAGTTCATGAGTTTGGGTGGAGATTGATAATGACAGATAGAGAACAAACATTGCACCTCTCTCTTTATTGTTCAGCCAGTGCATTCCCAGCTTCCAGATACCATCTACTCATGTTCACTATTGCCAAATGTGTGTTTCATTGCTGTTTTTATGCTTCCCACATGGAAAGTGAAGGAGCAGCAATGACATTACTTGCAGAACACAGTGCTTCAGAACATGTTTGTACCAAAACTAAGTAGTTTTTATCTATAGTCTCCAGGTACCATTTATTTAATGTTTATTATGTCATTACTAATGGTTCTTCATCATTCAGTATATGCATGCCCACAAATGTTGGCTTCTAATGACTCTCTTAAAGGTTTCTATGTTGTTTGCTGACCAATATGAAGTACTCATCTTGATTAGATAGAAAAATATGAATTTCTTGTTTTATATTAAATATACCATTCAAAACTGATTGGCACAAGCATACACCAACACACTTTCCAATCATGTTGCTCTGATACCTTTAGTCCACGTTTACTATCTATCCAAATGGTCTTTCCTCTATTAAAATGTTAACTCTCTCCTCTATTAAAATGTCAAATACCCAACTTTTGGGATTAGAGACAAAGGTAGAGTACTTATTAGAGTCAGAAGGTATTACTGAAGTTGGTACATAAATCTCTGGCTCAGTGACAAGCCCGAAAGAAATGCTTCCCACTGCCCCCTCAGAAGAATATCCACAGTAGGCAGGTAGGGTGCTGTGTGGGAGCTGAGTACATTCACTTCAGGAAAACAAATGCAGTTTCCACCATTGTTAAAGAAAGTTATGTTATGTCCCTGCAACGGAAATAGATGGATTCTGCAAACAGCTGTCTAAACATTCTTGACATGTTTGTTTACTTTACAAGTAATAGATACTAAAATAGTAACAATAGCAATAGTAACAGGAACAATAAGCCTACTAGTTGAAGCCTGCTGAGGACCCATTATATCAGAGGAACATCATGTGTGTGTTACCTTTAATCCTCCTATAGTTCTGCAAAGCAGTTTTGATCTCCATTGGCAATATGAAGAAAATAATACTCAGAAGATAATTTTCTACCCAAATCACTCAGCCAATGAGTGACAGTCAGGACCCCTGATTCTGTAATGATCCAAGTTACTTACATCAAATTTTATTACCTGTTCTAAGATAGTCTGCATATGCCCTCTGAGAATACAGAAAGAGCCCTGCCCGCATACAGACTGACAGCAGTACATAGTGGGGTGTTAGAGGTAGCTGGTGCCCTGGGGTTCCTCTCTTCCAGCCCAAGACCTGGCAAAGTATCTTGTCATTCTCCTGTTTTTCTGCTTGAAGAATATTCTATTCCTTAAGTCCATAGGCTCTCCATTTTCCCCAACTGTTGGCTATTTTTCTAATTGCATTTGTACATCAGCAGCTCATTTCTCAGTGAGCTATAATTAGGCTGCTTCTCCCTTAAATAAACAGGCATGTGAAACCTCCTACTAGATGACCTTCAGGCTGGCCCCAAAGGTGCATTCTTCACCCACGGATACCAGGAGGCCACGACTGTCCTCTCGAATGAGCTCTATAGAATTTCTTAGACTCAGATGCTAATTGTGTGGCCTTGATTAGATTAGTCTTTTCTCTAGGTCGAGCTTCCTCTCATAGGAAATGGTATCAAGGATAGAACATTGGAGCTGATGAGATACAGTTAAGTTACTCACACATTTCTTGCTCAAACTTATGTGTATCCTCAAATTGGACACATGTCTTACAATGTTCTCATGTGATCATGACACAGTATGGATGAGAAATAACACAAGGTTTGGAATCACAGTGTTCTAGGCTAAATCTTGCCTTTCTATTTATATCTATCTGTATGTTAGAGGCAAGTCATTTAAACTTCCTGATAATTCAGACACCTTTATCTTACACCAAGAATCTCCAAGATGTGTATTTTTGATGCCATTCTACTGGATAGTTAGGACAAACAAGCACATTTGTGATGTGTCTCCCTTTGCAGATGTCTTTGGGCAGAATGGCCATATTCTCCTCTGCCTCTTACACCTTCTGCTTCACTGATGCTGTCTTCTTGCCCTTGTGGCTTCTCCATCAGGCCAGAAGCATCAGCTTTGTGCTGCCCTCACCACTGAGCTTGTTGAAGTTGATGAGTTGTCACTCCCTCTGTCCCCAGTCCTCTTACTTTTTAGCTTGGAAGTGCTAGGTTCCCCAGCTGCTCATTGCTGCTGTCAGAATCTTAAATTAGCTTTTGTGATAATGGGTAAGGTAGAAGAAATAAAAAGATAGACTGTCCTCCTCCTCTATAGCCCAGTTATAGGACCATGTAGGAAAACTGCTGTGGTCTCCCAAGCACTATCACATTTCTTGGACCCCTCTGTGTCCTTTCTCAGTATTCTATTCATGGGTTCTGGACCATGGTACCCATGTGTCAAGTCTATGAAATGGATGGTAATTCCACCACATCCCACTTTAAAAATGCCAATTCCTCAACCTCCATAGCAGCCTCATGGGAGGAGGAGTCACCTCTGAATCTGGTTATTTCTTCTCCACCATATTTGCTTATTTGCTTGCACAGTCATTTATGAAATAGGACACGCAACTCCCCCCTTTTCAGTGGACAGAGCTATTGAAATGATAATGAACACATTCACAGAGTGACCCCAAGGCATTTAGACAGGTGACCTCACCCTCATGGTTAGGACCACAGGCTCTACAGGCAAAGCATTTACCTCCAAATCCTGAATCTTCTACTGAAGTCAACGTATGTTTTTAGTTTTGTTTTTAATTAAAATATTATATCCCCCTCTATTTTCTACATCCCCATCCCCTCTTTTTCTTTGATACACAGATAAATACAAATTTATAAATACAATTTGCAAAGTCCATTAGTGTTGCTTAAATGTATGTTTTTAATGCTGACAACTTGGTATTGGATAAGCAACCATGGACATATCCCCAAGGAAAACAAATTCTTTTTAATTTCTTATACCTCTTCATCTAGAAATGGAACACTATAAAATTTATACCACCAACATTGGCATATCAACTGGGTTACTGGTGTTGCCATTGTACAGGTTTGTTTAGGCAGCTATACTGTTGAGATTTCATGGGTATAGCTTCCCTGCCATATCTAGAAAACACAACCTCACAGCAGACTCCCTGGTCATCTGATTCTTAAAAAATTTCCACCTCCTCTTCCACAATGTTCCTTGAGCCTTAGCTGTAGGAGTTGTGTTGTAGATGTATTAAGTGAAGCTGGGTACCACACGATCAGTTCTTCTCCGCATTATGACTAGCTATGGTTTTATGTATTAGCTCTGTCTGTTACAAAAAGAAAAGAAGTGAAATTCTTAATCTTTCCTTACTTATAAAATAGGAGCACAAAGGTATATTTAAGGTATAATAATTGCCTAAGAAATAAATGAGATAGCATACACAAAATGATTAATATCAGGCATCAAATGTAATGAATATCACAAGAAACTAGCTGTTATAACTAAGATATATAATAATTTCATAGATACTATTATTGCTCCTATTGGTGAATTAAAAAAAAACTTGATGATAAGAAAGGTTTGGGATTTTTTTTAATTCAAAGAACTGACAAAAATATTATTGGGATTATAAACAGGCAGTTTTTCATAGTCTTTAATTTATAATTCACAGATTTTAGATAGTGATGTGTAGCAAGAAGATAGTATATGATTAAATAAAAGCAACAATTCAATTAACAAACCTACAAGAGAGATAATTGCAGAAGAAAAGGAAGGAGGAGGAAGAAAAGAAGGAGAAAAAGGAGAACCAGCAGCTACCTGTTGTATTGGTCAGAGTTTTCTAAAGAAGAAGAACCAATAGAATTAAAATATGTATTAAAAGGGCATTTATCACACTGGTTTAAAGGATGTGGTCCATTGAAGTGCTCTGTCAATGACTGTCTCATACTGGAAAGGCTGAGGATCTAGTAGTTGTTCAGTCCACAGGGCTGAATGTCCCAACAGTCCCAATGTGGCACTGAAGGTCCAGAGGATTCCTAGAAAGTAGAAAGCTAGCTTTCAAACTAGGTTTGAATCTCAAAGAAGCTGAGTTCTAATAACAGTGAAGGAATACCCCAGAAACAGGATAGGTGAAGTTTCCATGGAGAGTGAAAACAAACAAGCAAAGGCAAAGTTTCCTTCTTCCGTATCCTGTTATGTGGGCTGCTATCTGAAGATGCCAGCCAGTTTGATCGTGGGTCTTATTGCTTCAAATAATCCAATCAAGGAAAACCCCTCACAGGAGTGTTCATCTGCAGCCCAGTTGACAGATGTCACATTGTCTCAGATAGATACCTAGCCAATCTATTGTCTCTTACATGTTAGACAAATACTTTATCACTGAGCCCTATCCTAGCCACCATTCTATTTTTCATTTGTGACAGTGTCTCTCAAAGTCCCCAGTGAACTCACTCTGTAACCCAGATGGCCCTGACCTTGTTATCTTGTCTCATCCTTCCAGACCTGCAACCAAACCTGTCACCTGTATACAATATTTAAACACTTGTGTTGTTCCTGTAATGTTACTCATCACAATGTGACTATCCTTCAAAACATGACTTTGTAAAGGAACATTTCTTCCCATGACCCCCAGTCCTTGCTTTTGTTTCCCTGACCCTGGAATACCATTTCCAGCCTCTACATGTAGTTGAGCTGACACAAGCCTGTCTTGCCCTAGGTACCTTCTTCCCTGCCTTTCTGTTCAACTGTGGCATGATCTCTTTGGAGCTTCTCAATCCTGGCCAGTTCATTCACTGTAGCCACCAAGCCCACATTCAGCCCTTCTGCCAGTCTGCCTGGAAAACTCTTTCCCTTCTTTCTACACATAACCCAAGTGCCTTCTCGGGTGATACACATTTGATAGTTCTGGAAGAAGTTAGTACTAAATTGCTGCTCATGTGTTCTGCCTTTTGAATTCCTCTCCCAATAACATTTATCACTAAGTTGTTATTGTCTGTCTATCAGTCTCTGTCAGTTTAGGCCTAAAAGCCAAATGTCATGTCTCATTCATATGTGCGATTCTGTCACTTTCACATACTTAAGATCTGAGGGATAGTGTATGTGTATGTGTGTTGCATGTGTGTACATTTGCATACATGTGCATGCATGAGTGTACATGAGTGCTAACTATAAGTCACTGAAATGATCTAGGCCCTTGATCATGACTATGAGATATAAGTAGGAGACAGTGAAGGCTCAATTCTCATTAAACCTAATGTTGGATCCAGGCTGCTTTTAAACATGAGCACCTGGACCTAGACTGCCTACCCTCTTGCTTTCCCACCTTCCTTTCTTTCTTTTCCTATGTTCTTTTTGTCTTCTTTCCTGCCTCCCTTATTCCTGTTCTGTGTTTGTTTTGGAATGCAGAAAAGCAATCCTTATTTCTTATTCCTTACTACACTTTGCAATGCTTCTTCAATTGGTTCAAATCACTGGAAAGGTTCCCTCCTCCAAAGCCCTCTAAGTAACCTCTCATGCTACCTTCTATCACAGAGTTCTATCACAGCTCCTGGTGCCTACACATAGGCAGCAGCAGCCAGGAACATATTGTCTCAACCCTTTTCCCTCAGATAATCTCCTCATATCTTCTAAATAAAGCAAGATAAGAGTAGTCAGAGAAGTTTCTCACTGTTTGTCTCATATTGTGATCAGCCTTGCTGGAGTGAGAAATAAGGCAGGCTATGCTCTGTACCTTACAGGTGGGGAAACAACTCTGGGGAAGAGTGAGTGTGGTCACTGTTCAGATGTCCACATAGACTTGCTAAAATGCCATGCACTGTGGATGATCTCTCCCTCTTTACTAGCTAAACCATTTTCTTTTTTTTTTAAATACTTTATTTTTTTTTCTTCAAGCTACATCTCAGTAACAAACCCCTCCCTATTCCCCCTTCCTATCCCGCCCTTCCACCCTCTTCCCCCCTGAAGTTTCCCCTTTCAGTCCAACAGATGGTTCCTTCTCTTATTACAGTAAGTATTATACAAAACAACAGATATAAATATGCCACATTTATGAGAGTTAAATGGCCCAGTATACCTTCCCAATGTCCAGTTTATACATATTTGGCCCCTGACTTTAACATTCTACTATCTAACCATCTCCATGAGTTTAAAGGTCTATATGTGACTCAACATTTATGCTAACTGGCAACACACTTTTAAGAGTATCTTCTTAGTTCTATAACACCCTCTTGATTCCTAAACAACTCAAAATTTAACTATGAGACTCTAGCTGTCTATTCTTCAACCACCTCACAGACCTGAGAGGGATAAATATATTTGCTTATATAGGAAGTGCAGGGCCTGCAGCTTCCAAAACTAAGAAAGGACATACCAATGACTGCCTGGACAGTTCCCATTTTCTCTCCATACATTCCTGCATCAGTCTTCAGACTTTGGGTCCTATTTCTCTGACAGACATTTGTTGTAGAGCAGGGATTATGAAGGACTTACCTACCCTGTCTTGGCAGAGTTAGGCTGTCGACTTCCCTGTTACCAAGTTTTGTCCTTTTTGGACAGCAGTCTGTCTGCAGTTGGTGCAAGGGGTTTTTGAAACCGAACTTTTAAGTTATTATTTAATACTTATTTATTTATTACTAAATTCTCTTATAACAAACACCATTAATTT
>CAJQZJ010005020.1:10229708-10248394 GCA_907164525.1 Lophiomys imhausi
GCTCCCAATTCAGACTTCTCTATGTTGCACTCTGAGTTATCAGCCTGTAATGGTTCTGATGGTATGGGCCTGTTTGCTCAGGCACAGATTCTGTGGGCTTTGTTTGTCATCACGGAGGCTGACAGGGTCTGTCTCCACACCTAATATGTCTGGATTTTCCAGAATACAGCTATGGTCCCGATTTCTGGTTTCTCACTAGGCTTCTCGCCACAGGGCTGACCTCTGTGCCTGATTCCCTTCCTGTCTCTGCCGCCGCGGGTCCCCCTCCCTGGCTGCTTGGCCGTGGGTACCCCAAGCCCCGGATCCCCTGGCAGCCTGAGTGGTCCTCTCGCCCCAGCAGTTCAGCCATGGGTGCACGGATCCCTGGCCCCGCCCATGCCTGTCTCTCTCCCCAGTTGACCTGTCATGGGTTCGCAGGGATTTGACCCTGCCAGCCGGGTTCCCTCCCCAGCTGAGCTTCCGTAAGTGTGCGGGATTCGGCCCCTCCCACCCGCTTTTGTGTTCCCAGCTTCCCGCGCTCTCTTGGAACCTCCCGCCCTCCACTTTGCGAGCAGCTGCGTACCACCCGCTGAGCCCCCTGTTTGTTCCTTGCTAAGCCTTCCACTATC
This sequence comes from Lophiomys imhausi, assembly GCA_907164525.1. Lineage (NCBI taxonomy): Eukaryota > Metazoa > Chordata > Mammalia > Rodentia > Muridae > Lophiomys > Lophiomys imhausi. Next base: position 10,230,317 of record CAJQZJ010005020.1, read on the forward strand.
TCGCAAAGTTTTTTAAGTGGGTATAAGTTCTACCTGAGGTGTGGGGAGCCCAATAGGCCAGCGATCTATGGCCAAGTGGACCCTGATTCTGCCTGCTGTAAGTTGGGATCGATCTTACCAGGTGCCTCTCCAAATGGGAGTTCCCAAATCCCGGGTTTAGTGGCTTCCGTGTCTGCGAGAGATGGGGAGAGCCTTGCCCTGGGACTTTTAACAGTCCCTTGGGAGCTGTGAGTGTTCCCGGGGGGGTCTAGCCCCTCCGGTTTTTGCACAGTGCCCAATAACTCTGTGTTTTTTATGGCTCTTTTTCCCCCCGCATTCAAAATGCATCAGTGTAGTTCGCCGCCATCTTGGCTCCCAAGCTGAACCATTTTCAATAGCATTGATGCTATTTTTTGCTAGAGAACCAGCTCAGTATGGTTTGACAAATGACATATGGAGATAAAATGGTGAGGGACTTGCTGCTGGGAAAAGAGCATGTTAAGGGTTGTGTCCTAAAGAGTGGTAATTGCAGTAATTGCTGACTTCTCTATTTTTGTTTTTGTTTTTCTTCTTTCCACGCTGTGGCTTAATGTATATGTATGATTTGGACTGATTCCTTCCTGAGGAAATATTTTATATGGAGGCTTCTGGTTTTGACTCTAGAATAATCTAGAAAACTTAATTCATTCATCATATTATTAAATATTCCCTGCTCCATGTCAGGCACTGTCTAGACACTGAGGAGATGCAAAGATTGCCAATGCCTTGCCCACATGGAACACATCTAGTCAGTACAGTTATAACTATAACTGCATCAAATGCAGCTGAGACAGAGACAAACAACTGTACCAAATGACACACAAAAGCACTTGTTGTAAGGTTATTCCTAAGGGCATGCAAGGTAAGGGATAACATTTTACATGTACCATAGAGAAAGTCTTCAAGCTGAACAATCCTTGGGTTGAATCTTGAGAGGTTCATGTTGCAGTGCTTCCTGAGTGAGCGACAGGGAGGATATCACAGGCAAAGACAGAGTGTGTGCCCAGAAGTAACAACATAACATGCTCTAGGAAAAACAAGCAATAGGCTATGCATGGCTACCTCTTAAACTATCAATAGGACATAGAGAGAGATGAAGCTAGATGAGTAGTGGGCGCAGGAGGGAGGTATACATCACCGAATAGTTGTCCTGAGGACCGTAGAAGGTAATGGAGCAGTGCAATCCTCATTTAGTTCATATGTCTATCTGGTAGGGATGGAGTGGTATGAAGACTTGTAACTGAACTAGAAGGCTTGGGTTCTGTTGATTTTTCTCACTCTAATAGATTTAGTGAATGTGCTTATGGTTTGGAACATGTCCAAACCTATTTCTTCACCTAGAAAGTTAGTGTCTGACCTAGTCATTGCATAACACTAGTTTGAGAAGTGAAGAACATAGTATTAAGACATTGTTAAGTTTTACACTTTTACTCATTATAATTTATATTTTATTATTAAGTGTATTCCCAATAAGAATTTAGACATTCTACAGACAATAAAATGGGCAGCTTCAATAAAAAGTTTTGTGATTGCTGACAATTATTTCATGTTAAATTTCACGGCACTAACATTGTAGACATAAAGATAGTTGAAGAAAAAGGAAAGAAATGGTATTTATTGAGCATTTATGGGGCTAATGCCACACTATGGTCTTTGCTTACATTGAAGTCATTTTCTTGGGGTATAACTATTTTCTCCTAGCCTAACCTGACCATTATTATCCTGGAGCACAGATTTCAGGACTGACCTACAGAATAACCTCAGCCGTGGTAGTCATGACAACAAACTAAGCAAAACAGTATTATGAAAGCTAGGCTATGATAATTGTGGCATTCCCTCTAGAAAAATCAGAAGGGAAAAGATCCTGAGATTCTCCCAGCACTCCCTCTGGGTTCTCAGCTACAGGTGATCTTAGGACATCAGGAAGTGCTAGGATATATAGGCAATGGGAAGTTAACTGATAGTAACACAACTTTCATAAGATTGTTTCCCATGACAGGGTGGGATTCAGGTATTATTAGTCACCATAAGTATCTTCAATAAACTCAGTGGACTTGGATGGAATGATATCATTGATCTGTTTTGGGTATCCTGTCTTAGGTGAATAAACATTTGTTCTCATATCCCTAGAAAAAGTAGTATAACATATTCGCTTAATACTTACACAAAGGCACACATTATTATTTCATTTTGTGAATGTATAATCAAGGATTGAAATGTTTTGACAATTAATTCAAGGTCTCCAAGCTAATTACTGGTAAAGCAAGAATTAGAACATAAATATGTATTAGTCAAAATCTTACATTTGTCTCTAAACATTGAGCTTGTTAGTATATTTGTCTTCCTTCTGTTTCTCTAATGAAATACCCAAGACAAGATAAAGAAAAGAGGGTTATTCAGGTCATAGTTTTTGAAAGCTGAAAGTTGAAGATCAAGCTGCAACATTGATTCAGCCTCTGGTAGGGACCAAATGGAATTATGACATGAGGATCTGCTGAGAGTGAGAGATCCCATTTCCAAACAGAAAGCCACATAAGGACTCCCTGGTGAGGCTTGTTCTGATATTGTCTTGATAGCCTAGAAGTTCTATAAGAGTTCTTTTAATGCTTTCTGAAGGTAACTCCCCATTGATCTAAAGACCTTTCACTAGATTCTTGGTTCCATACTGTATCTAACACCATGACAATGGGATCAAAGATTTGAAACCATGAACTCTTGGGTGGAAAATTGCAGTAATTGGAGACAGTGATGTAAATAAGATCAGAAATGTTTGCAGATAGGAAGAAATAAAATGTGGCTTTGAAAATAGGAGACATCCTCACCAACTGGAAATAGATAGGTTTAGGATCAATGTAATTTTGAACAAAAAAGTCAGAGTACCATACAAAAGTTTTGTTTTACTCTTGACATAGATATGAACAGGTAATGCTTTTTGGAGTGATTAGGCCAAAGGAAGAACAAACAAAAAAAAAGTAACAAGATAAACAAATTATTTACTTTGATTTAAAAATAGCTAAATAGCACATTTTATGCTATTTTTATCTTTTAAGACACTAAATATCTGATTTTCCCTAAGTTCCATTCCTATAACTACCTTCTACCACTAGACCTCTTGAGCAAAATGTACTTTCTTTTTCTTGTCTTCAAATAATCCAGACATTAAGTTTCATTCTTTCATGACACTCTTAACTGCTCCTTTGTCTACTTCCAGTGGCTTCTCATTACACTTGAAGTAATATTTTAACTAGTTATCATAGTCTATAAGATTCCTCATAATTTGATCTCATCTTATTTTTCCAATTTTATCCTTTTTTACTTCTTATTTCTGAGTAAACTCCAGCCACACTAGTTCCATCAGTTTTCTCAAATATCCAAACTCATTCCTTATATCAGGGTCCTCGAAGAAATCTAATGATAATTTAATAAAGGGGAAGTTAGATAGGGGCAGGATGCAGGGAAAATAGAAGGTACAATGCAATATCTAATGATAGTGGTACTTGGGTATTGTTTTTGCTCAAGACCTGTAGAGATAAACAGAGGAAGCAAGTTTTCAACAAAGCTGAAAATGAATGAATTCTGTTGAAGGGATCACCAGACAGGAGATGGGAAAGACACACAAAGCAATATAACTGGGCTGAAGTGATGATTCCACAGGGGAGAAACCACTATAGCTGAGAATTAACAGATTCTCTTCTCTCTTATTCATATGACCAGTAAGTTCCCCACATTGTCTAACGCCCAACCTGGAAGCTAAAGAGCATGGGGACTTCTCTGTTTAGTGAAAGAACCAATCACCAACATAAGTATTGCATAAGGCTTAACCCAGCACAGCTAAGTGAGCTGTGTTCAGTGAAGAGCAGAGCTGAGAGGGCTTGGGAGAACTAGAGAAGCAAACATCATACATCCATCAGTCTGTTCAGAGTGAACTTGAGCTGAGCTCAGGTGGTTTTCTGCTCATTTTGTCTCAACTCCAGTGATGCCTTTTCAGGGTTCCTCCTTGACTACTCATAATCCCAAATATCAACATTTCTATGAAACCACTGTGATAGCTTTCATTCATAATTCTTTATCACTGTCTAAACTCATCGAGTTTTGTTAATTAAAAAGTTAATTTCTTTCTCCCCAACGATAATATAAGCTTGGTGGAAGCAAGGATCTTATCAGAGTGATTCATTTCTGTGTTGTCTGAACTGAGCAAAGTGCCTGATGCATAGGTGACATTTGGTAATTCTTTATTAAATGCATAAATTCACTGACCTTTCTGAGACTCTCTTCATTCTTCTAGAGCATCATCACATTCTGAACAGCATGATAGCTGTTTAAACATCTGTCTAACCTCAGCTTCTGGAGAGTAGTAACAACAACATTGGGATTTTGCTGCTTGTTTGTGTTACTGTCATTCTTGTTTTATCAGTGACATATGTGACAGGGTTGGTTGCAGAGCTGTGAAAGGAAGGCAGGACTTTGAATACTAGGACAGAGTACGCCATCTAAGCTGAAAACAACAAAACTCATCTTACGACCTATCTCTTGATTTCCACGGTCCTGTCTTCTCAGGTCCTACAAGGACCAGCACCTTTCTTCTTGGATATTCCAGATCATCGTCATATTCTCATTTAGTGTTTGTTGACTCCTGTTTTAGGGTTATTTCTGTGTCAACTGCATGTCGGCTTCAGAATCATCAGTAAAATATAAGAAGAAAAATATAAAAGAATCAGGAATAAATTAATAATCTCTTTGGGAAATATCCAGATAGCCATCAACAAAACCAGAGACAACTTGAATTCCAAGCCCATGGCACTCTAGATTCTATTCCAATATATTAATCATTTTTCAAGCATCTGGACAAAGACTCAATGCATGGTTATAGCAATAATTACCAGAAATAACAGCATAAGCCTATTAAGTAGCAGATATCCAATTAACACCTAGACTTTGGTTCCAGAGCCCATGGTCAGTAAAAATTTTTTAGTTAATGAACAAATAAAAGAATAAATTAATTAAATATGTTTCCTTCCAGCTTCCTGTTAATATTATGCCACAATACGATGCTAGAGTTAAGAAAAATGCAACAACCATTGTACTTATAATAATTGTTAAAATGAATATCACTGAATTTAATTGGAAGGAAATCAACAATATTTCCCGTTTTTAATGCCCCTCTCTTTTAACATTAGAGCTCATCCCTGTAGTGTTTAAATAGGAATTCCATTAAAACTGTGTTTCCCCAATGATTTTATATGTCAACATTTACAATTTTCTTAGCTCTAAGAAATGACACCTACCTTTAAAAGTCTCAAGAAGCACACATATTTAGTCATAGTTTTACATGATGGCAATCTTCCTTCCATACAGCCCCATTGTATTTCTAGCACTTGCCAGAGTTGTGCCATTCATATGCCTTCAAAACTTGCCCAAGAAAAATAACTAAATTTTAAACCTATTTTTTAATGTGGAAAGATCTCTGCATATCACGTTGCCATGGCAGCTCCTGCAAATTCTACTTTGATTATGGTGCACATAGGCCAATTGGCACACACAAGAAGACTTTGTCCTAATAACTTGAGCATCACAAACAGTTGGGTTTTGTCATATTCTTTATAACTGGTTCTGTTCCCCACCAGTCATGTCTCTGGAGCATTAACAGCTTTTGTAGATGACAAAATATCTTCATTTGGAACTGTGTGAAAGTTGAAAGGCTATTTTCTGTAGTTGTCTGCAGTTAGCCCAATGAAGAGTATTGTGCATCATCAGGAGCACAGCAGCCTGACAGAGAAGGGTGTGGAAATGAAGGTGAAGGAGCCAGAGATGTTAAGCCTGAAGAGAAACCTGGCTTCTGAATTTGCTAGGTCTGTGCCCCTGGGAAATTCTCTATGTCTAGAACACTGAAGGTACAGATTTTTCTCCTTTATAACTTGTGCTTTTAGTGTTGTTTTGTTAGGATAGGAGAATTGTGGTATTGTATCAGATAAATGACCGAGTCCTATATAAATCCTATCATTTTATTACTGTCTAAATTGCTTATATAGCTAAACATTCCATCATAAAGACACTGTATTTAAAAAGTGTTAGAGTTGAAGGCCTCAGTGTAAATTCTAGTTCTGCACCTAATAATACCTGGGTGACTTTGTGCTATTCTCTTAGTCTTCTTGGATTTAACATTCTAATATATGAGGTTAAACTTGTAAATTATCAGGAAACACAATTTAAAACCTTTTCTATAAACCTGGTAATATGTGGAGATAAAAAATAGAGTTGCTTATATCTTGTGAAAGAGATAGTGGGTAAAAACAGACAGGGTTATAATATAACTAAGCGCTGTTGCTCTGTAGAGAGGCGGATCTAACACCTCCTTCTCAGTCCTCATTTCCAAACATGATGTGAGATAAGAACACTAAAGCTATCCCTCCAAAGACTTTTTATATCATAATCTCATTCCACCCATACGCAAAGGGTAGGATAAGAATATCCTCATATTCACCCATCCATTTATTTATTTAACACTTACATTGAGTATCAGTTATTACATATAATATATCATAATTTCTGTCCAGTTATAAATATAATACAATATTGTATGTACAATAATAAATACAGTTACCACACATGCTTCTTATTCATACACACACACACACACACACACACACACACACACACACACACACATACACAGAGTCAAAAAATAAGAAACCATCTGAAAAGGTATTTACTGGGTATCCCTTATGCAACTGTGTAGGAAAATGTCCTTGAATCATAAACTTCACTGGTGCTGAATGAAGAACTTTGGCTAAGGTCTATAAACTAGTACATTACACGATCCTATTAAATACTGAGAGGAAGAATGGTAGGAAGGAAGGATAAATGAATTGTGCCATTTCACCTCTTAGAGTTGTTTTGATCCCCAGAAGAATGGAAGTCATGAGTCTTGAACTCCAAGATGATCATGAGATTCACATGAACTATTAAATATATAGGAAATGTTTCCATGAATGATAAACTAATATACCTGTGCTGTGGCCTCACCATCATCACATACAGCCACAGTTTACCTCTGGAAAGAAAGGAACACAATTTTCTTGTTGCCTAGCTTGCTTGAGTAATTTCAGAAAAACTTTGCTTTAGTACAGATTACCCTCATTCATATGTTGAAAATAGACTACAAGTCTACAAAATATACACTAATTACAAAATCAATATTAAATCTAGACAAGAAGTGATAGTCATTTGAGCCCAGGGTCTTAGTAGTAGAATGTGTGTTCAAGGTATAGAACTTATTAAAAGACTGCTACAGTGAAAGGTAGAATGGGATCAAAAGGGTGGGATGGCTCTGTCCTTGACTTACATGGTAAAGGCTGTTGAAGAGGATGTGCAGGTTTAACTTCAGATTGGGGCATGCCAGACTTGAGATGTTGGAAAGACTCCAAGCAGAAGAATGGAGGCAGCAGTTGAATGTGAGTTTTCACAGGCAAAGGATTTGAGCTACAAATAAAAATTTGGTTGAAAGAGATGCATACAAAAGCAAGGGGATGAAGTCAACCCTTGACATCAAGAGATAACAGGTGATATACTGCAATTCATTTAATCAATGTGCTGGAGAAAGAAGGAAGTAACAGTGGGCTGACGAATTAATTGACACCAAATAAGTCTCAAAAGAAGTCTCTTAAGTATTTTGGTAGTGGAGAGGAAGGGCAAGAGAGGGAGGAGCTGAAGGAAGAGAGGCTATGTTTTCTTTAGGGTGTGAATATGACTGTTAGCCACTCCATTCCTCTTTGTATCACTTTTCTCCGCCTGTTCTTTCCTTCTGCCACATTACTCTATACTTTGGACCTTGATTATGTTCCTGGCACTGAATGCTACAAAAGCCTACTCTGGCCTTCAGGGTTCCCCAAGATCAGTCTCAGGTATATCAGAGCACAGGCTCCTCCTACACTCTCCCGCCCTGCCTGAGCTCTTACCACCTGAGCTGTTTCATAGCCTGGATTGTCTTCTGTTCACCTTCTCTGTCTTTAAGCATGCTCTGAACACTGCACAAAAGCCCCACCTGCTCCCATATGTAAGTCATCTTTCCTCCTTCCTTCCAATGTCATTTCTTTCACCACCTTTGAGCTCTAAAAAATGGAGTATGGTGTCTATGTTTTCCTGGCTTTATTACTTTCAACTTGTTCAAAAGTGACAAGTTTCGTAGGTGTTGATACCAAAGCCAAGGTGGATGATCTCATCATAAAGAAAATTTGGAAATAACTTTTGAAGCAATGAAGTTCTGTGTGATTCTCTTAGCAGTTGTCATGAAGATAATCAAATCTACCACTGTCCACTCATTCCTTGTCATTTAGCTATTCTGTGGTATATGACTCCCTTCACACACTCTAATGGCCTCAACATGAGGAAATTGGGTTTTGGTTATTGATTTACTGGCAGATTAAGAATCCTAATATCAGAATCATGAGTCATGAGTATCTGTTACCTAATACAAGATGAATACCATATCTCCATTATAACTTAATAAAGACCTTTGAGAGAAGTTGTTATACAAACATTTAAATGTGTTCCCTCAAAGGAATCCTCTTGATTCTTCCACACCAGCATCTCAACCTTTGTCTTTGGTATCATTTTAGATATAAACTTGTCATTGTACTCATTCAATATTCCATCATGTATTTAACCTCAAAAATGATTTAATGTCATGCTAGTAGCATGGGACTTAGAGTCAGGTATGTCTGGTTCAAACTTCCAATTGCTGCTTTGTAGCAGCCATTGGCTGCTTTAAAGCCCATATTAACCTTTGCAAATATTATTTAATAATAATTTTTATCTACGAAATGGGAGAATGATTAGAAGAAATGATATGGACATGGTATGCCATTCAGCAGAACACTGGGTACATATGAAGGCTCTTGGTAAAGGTGTATGAATTCAGTTTGGCTGAGTTGATGCAGTTCGCCAGCATTCCCTGTGCCCCTAGAACCATGAACTAGTGGTGAGAGGAAAACAAAACAAAACGAAAATAGATAACTGATTTTATTGTTTGCACTAAGTGAAAAAGGTTGTGACTTTAACATTCTGTGAACCTCAATAGAGGACTGATTGTCTGAAGGACTATCATGCTGTGTATTTAAATGGAAAAAAATTTGAATTAGGACATGAACAACATTAGGAATCCTGTGAACCAGTATTTTCAACATAAGTCATTATCCCTGCCAGCCATATGTATAAATTCAGCAAAGCTTCTATATTTATATTTTTTCATTAAGAACAAAGTGATTAATCACAGAAACTAATTTATTGTACTCATCACAACAGCCAAATTCAAATTAAATATTTCAATGCTTAGAGATATTAAAGACTGGTTTATTGAAAAGAGTTTGCAATTTGATGCCATTTCCTAGTAAGACCCTATATTTGTTCTATTTTCCAGCATCAAATCTAGCTGTTGTATGCCATCATTTTTTTCTTGTCATTATTTTAGAAAATTTTACATTGGTCTCTGCTTAGATTCAGAAATCTAAGTATCTAATATAGCAAGGAACAGACAATAGGTAGTAGACAACCTACAGTTTGAAAGTTGGAAAGATCTCTGAGTTCTAGCTTTAAGTTACTCCTTTAATCCCTTTGAGTACATTACTTACCTGTATGTTGGGGAAGATGACGTGTAGATTCCACGGGAATTGTTTGAAATGTCTGGTGGCACCTATTATAATCTATTTTCTTCTACTATGACAGAATACTGTAGGCTGGAAACCTATGAAAAACAAAACTTTAAGTTTGGCCCATGGTAGCCTCATGGTAGCACAGTAAAATACCATGGTATGAGACTGGGGATGATTTCTTTATGTTAAACAGAAGGGAAATGAGTACATTAGACTGAGAGAATAATTCAGTTGATGTTTCCCATTTTTTTCAATAACCATTTCTGCATAATATTAATCCTTTCAAGGGGTAGTTACGATACCTAAACACCTTTTTAAAGTCATTGAATTGATACTGGCACAATCACATTTGGATTTCAGCATGAAATCTGGAGGTGGGGTGGGATCATCCAGACTATAGCATTTAGTAAATGTTTCTTTCAAAATTGGCTGCACTGTTAATCAATAGGATAGGAATTCCTTACTTAGATGGTTTGTGATTATGTTTTCTATGTGTTTACCTTTACATAGTCATTGCAGTCTACTAGAAGGACCTTTGCCACTTTAAACTTGGGATCTTTTTAAAATCATAATTTGGGCTCTTTTTAAAAACCACATTCATTTAATTGTAAATGTGTGTGTGTGTGTGTGTGTGTGTGTGTGTGTGTGTGTGTGTGTGTGCGCGCGCGCGCTCCATAGCTCACACATGTAGAGAACAAAGCATAACTCGTGGGAGTCAGTTCTTTTCTTCTACCATGTGGAACCAAGTGGTCAAACTCACATCGTCAGTGTTGGTGACAGTACCTTGACCTACTGAGTCATTACCAGTCTTATACTTAGAACCTTGTTTTTAATCATTTTGGAATAAAAATAATTCTTTGTGTTTGTCATAATTACTCTTCATTTGTTCAGTTCTAACATTAGCATAGGTTCACTGAAGAAAGTTTAGGAAACACTGAAAAGTCCAATGAAAAAACAAAATAATCACTGTCTTACAACTCAGTAAAATCACTTTTTCAGCAGGACTGAGTATTCCTCTTACCTTGTGTACATTAATACAATGCATACATGCATGTTTGTGTTTGTCTACATAATTTTATAAAGCTTAAATAAAAATAATCTGCATTTTACTGTTTTTAAATGATTTTTACATACAACAATATGTCATAAACATTTTCATATATCACTATAATTGTCAAAATGCAATTTCAGTGGTGGCAGAGTATTTCATCACATATATAATTTATTTAAAATAAATATTTGTTTTCTCTTAAGTAATTGTTCTCATATCTCAGCAATGGAACTTTTGCATGTGGAATTTTGTGCAGTTATGTTTCCTTAGGATTGATAATATTTGTTATTTGAGAATTTCATATATGCACATAATCACATACATCATCAAATTCACCACATTTCCTTCCTCTAACTCCTCCCATGTCCCTCCACTACATTTCCCTCCAAACTACTCATGCTTTTTTTTTTTTGTAAAGCCCACTGATTTCACTTGGTGCTCTCAGTTTCTGCATGGGTAAAGGACTATCTATTGGAACAAGGGTAACCTATTAGATACTACATTCCTCAAGAAAACTGACTCCCTTGCTCAGCAACCATATGAATAGACATATAGTCATACCATATATATATATATATATGTATATATATATACATATATATATATGTGTGTGTGTGTGTGTGTGTGAATACTATGTATTGGAATATATATATTCGTATATATGTATAAATCCTAAAGGATGTATTATTTTATATCTGGCTTCATCAACTCAGCAAATTTGCACAGATATTTATAATTTATTTAAATGTTAGGTATCATTCCATTTTAATATACTATAATTTATTTTGACTACATTTTACATTTTATTTTAATTTGTGTGGACAAATGTTTTGCCAGTATGTACATATGTATACCAAGTGCATATCTGTTGTGAGTAGAGATCAGAAGAGAACATGAGATCTCCTGGGACTGGAGTTATGAATGGTTGTGAGCTAACATGTGGGTGCTGGGACCTGAACATGGGTCCTGTGCTGCCTGTGAGGGCAGCTAGTGACTTAACACTGCGCCATCTCTCCAGCCCTCCTACTGCTTATTGTTTGCTACTGTACTGTAATAAACTCTCCATGCTATTCAATAACTGACTTAATTGTATTTTAATAGAATCACAGCCTAAACATTTATTTTCAGTACAAGATTACTGTGGTTGGAGAACTTTTGAAAGACAGTATTATACAACCTGTGATATGGTATAAGACAAAAATATTGTTAAATTCTACTGAGATGCTTTCTTCATACAGTACTAAATTTTCATTTTATATTCTTTGAAAGACTTTTAAAACTTATTTACATGTTTTAATCGCTCTCATGTGTAACCGAACTTTTAAATTATTATTTAACACTTATTTATTTATTACTAAATTCACTTATAACAAACACCAACAATTTCTTTTTTTTTTATAAATACTTTATTTTTTTTTCTTCAAGTTACATCTCAGTCACAAACCCCTCCCTATACCGACCTTCCACCCTCTTCCCCCCAGAAGTTTCCCCTTTCAGTCCAACAGATGGTTCCTTCTCTTATAACAGTAAGTATTATACAAAACAACAGATATAAATATGCCACATTTATGAGAGTTAAATGGCCCAGTATACCTTCCCAATGTCCAGTTTATACATATTTGGCCCCTGACTTTAACATTCTACTATCTAACCATCTCCATGCACCAACAATTTCTTAACTATTAATCCTATAAACTCTTACAACCCCTTTAACCTATCCCCTAAACCTATTGATAATTATTTTTCTAACCTTTTAGAATGATACAGTTTCTGGGGCAGGTCCTCAGTCATCAGGAACACAGTATTTGTTGTAGATTCTTTAACGCACTTAGCAGTCCTTTTTCTGGATCTCTCAGATTCAGGTTCGTCAGGGTAAGTTGGTTATTGCAGTCTCACCTTAAATAAGGCTTCATGCTTTCTTCTCTGTGGGAGACTCCAGCCGTCTGCAGGCCAACTTACTTCTTTTGAATCAGGAACTCAGCTGCTCTGCCTCAGTCCTTAAAGCCAGGCACAATTTCCTTTAGGCCACTGTTCGGACAGATCAAACCCCTCTAGGCAAAAGTTGAGCCACAGGGTCCAGTCCTTGGCCTTTTGGTGTCTTGCTCAGGCTTTCTTTGCTCACCAGCTTCTTTCTGCTTCAGGGAAATCTGGCCATCAAATGATGGCCAGCACTTTTTTCAGCAGGACTCTTGGAGCTCTCTAGCATCAGGGGCCTCTTCTTCTTCTGGGCTCCATGCACTGTCCTTAAATAGGAGGAACTCTGTTTCAGCTTAATTTGGGCTCCACCCACTTAGCAGCTGAACACAATGTCAGGCCAGATACTTTGTTTCTTCAAGTCCATTAAGTCTTTCCTGCTTTCCTGACTTCAACCTTGTTTTTCAGTCTATTGAGTCTTTCCTGTTTTTCCTGACTTCAACCTTGTTTTTTAGTCTATTAAGTCTGCTGTTTGTTTCCTGTTTTTAGTCCACATGCTGATAATGCTCTTCATGCCCCAAATTAAGAGACAGTATCAGAAACTCCTATATATTTTCTAAATCTAATTTAATTTATCTAACTCCCTACACTCATGAGTTTCAAATAAAATCTGCTATTAAAATGTTAAAATATTTTAAAATCATGTAGAATCCACTTGTTTGGAATTGCTTTAACTTAATATCAGAAGACACATTTTCCCATGCACTAGCATCTTCCATGCCTTGAAGTGCATAGTGGTGCCTTCTTTCTTTAGAGTTTCCATAATTATCTTGGTACTTTGCCCAAGCCACTGATACATTAACAAGTTTTGAGATGTATATTCAGGCCATATAAATGGGTCATGACCTTCAGAGACTCAGAAATGTCCTTGGATTTCAGAGACATTTTAGTAAGGAATAATGTTTGCTGTAAAATTGACAATTAATTTTATCAGGTGTATTCTTTACTTTGGTTTAAATCATCTTAAATCATCAAATTGAAGGATTCTTGTTGGAAGAATCATTTCCTGTAACTCAAATATGGCAAGTATCCAACATTTTATTTGCTGACAAAGTTGTAATAGGGAATAACTCTCTTAAAACATTTTGCTTACCCACAGGTTTCCTGTATCATCTTCTAGAATATGTCTGCTATGATAACACTGAGTATGTTTTTATTACTAAAGTCATACAATAGAATTTTATAAAGTCCTACTTTATAAGAAATAAAGAAAAAATCCACTTTAATTGTAGCCTTCATAGAAATGTTTTGTGTGGCAGTAAGCAAATTCCCAAGAACACTTTAAATGCAAATAAAATCTATTGCTAAATGATAACACTGACAGTGATCTTCATTATACAGAAAGTTTGTGCTTTATGACAAACCAATTCACTTAATTCCCCAACCCCCCCCCAAAAAAAAATCTGCTTCTGTACCTATGGTATACTTTAGAAAGTAGACCCTCCAATAGTAACCAATTACCTAAGGTATTGACTTTAGGGGGAAAGCTTGGGATACCAACTGTGTCTTAATTTATTCAAATCCTAAACTCTCTATGTTATTATGCATTTTGTGTATTTTAGAACGCTTAAAACATTAACTGGGAAGAACCCAGAGAGAGGCAGATGTTAGGAGTGTAAAACTGGTATATTATGTTATTTGAAATGTCAAACTCAAAGACTGTATCTCAGTTTAGTTCAAACAACCCTCCCCAAGGAATGTGATTTTTTTTCTTTCTGAATGGTAGAGAAATAAAGATAAACTAGAGCAGTCTCTCTTCCTAGGAAACTCATGGTTTAGTCAGCCGCTATTCAAAATTTAGTTTCTGTAGTCCTAGAACAATTGCTTGGATCTGCAAATGAAGGAAGTAATTAAGATTGAGTCTATTCTGCTTGAGCAACTTGATAAAATATGTTGCCATTGGTTTTACTGAGGAGTTTTAAGAGGACAATAAATATGGGCCAGAAGAGAAGAATAGGCAGTTCTATTTTGAAAATGTTAAGAGTCAGGCATCCATAAGATATCATTTATTCACTTATAACTGGATCTTAGCCATATAGTACAAGATAACTATTCTACCACCAACAGACTGAAAGGAACAGGAACAAACATAGAATTTGCTACCTGTTAGTGGGAAACCATGAGTTTCCTAGGAAGAGAGACTTCTCTAGTTTATCTTTATTTCTCTACCATTCAGAAAGAAAAAAAAATTCACATTCCTTGGGGGAAGGGTGTTTGAACTAAACTGAGATACAGTCTTTGAGTTTGACATTTCAAACAACATAATATACCAGTTTTACAATCCTAACATCTGCCTCTCTCTAGGTTCTTCCCAGTTAATGTTTTGCCCTAGTGGAGCTACCATGTAGGCCCCCAGTACCAGAGGAAGCTCTTAGCCCTCATGTGAGTTATGAACAGAAGTGGACTGAGATGTGGGTGCCACCCACACTGGAGGAGCAGGATAGGTGGGAGAGGGGGTAGAGAGTGGGACCAGGGGGGGTGGAGGGAGGGGGCAGTGATGGAGATGTAACTTGAAGTAATAAATAAACATAATAAGAAAAAGAAAAAAAAGATATCTAAAGTAAAGTGGACTTTTAGATATATAACCCTACCATTCAAAGGCAAAGTCTGAGGTAAAGGAGTACATTTAAGATTATTAACATATAGGTTACATGTAGAATGCCTATTACTGAGGGAGAAAGGTGACCCAAAAATGAATAATACTGGGTGATATAGGATCAAGCCCCAAGAAATTATGATAAAGGTTATATAGTAGAGAAGGGGTTCACAGAAATGAGAAAATAAATGACAAGAGATAGGAAGAAAACCAGAAATATAACAAATCATTATGGAAGAATAAGCACAGGTAGCTCATACATGTGCACACTCAGATAAAAAGGTAATCAAGAAAATGACCAGCAGTTGATGGCAGATAGAGACTTGAATGACAGGGCGAAAGTCATATATTGATGATTCAAGGAGGCAGCCAGTTTGAAGGTGGAGACACACGATGATGACCGGAATGCCATCATTGAGTGATGGGCAGAGGATCCAAAGGATGCTGAGTGCCCTTGTTAGGAAGATCACCTTCCTCTATGGTGACAGGATTGTAAAGACATGGCTGTGTCCCTAATTCTGATTGTAGAAATGTGAGTGTGTTCCCATCTAGCAGATTCTAAATGGAAAATATTAGGTATGACTATAGTCTGAAAGTTAAAGTGAGGGGAAAATAAAGAATTCCAAGAGACAGAAGAAAGTTTGAATTAGTTTTTATGGTGGAAAAAAACTGACAAATTTCAGACTAACCTTGTAGAACTGCTGAGCAGTGATAACAGCTGCTTGAGGGCTGAGGGCGTGAATCTAAAGTGCAGTCATATACCAAATAGCCGGGTTTTTCTAGTTATTTTGGGGCCTAGATAAATTAGGTAGAAGAGTTCACTCTGAGCTTCTGTTGTACCACCTAAGGGGGGAAAAGAGTGATGCCAAAGGAAGAAAAGGTTTTTTTTTTTTTAGAAGAAATAATTATAGCATTGGATACAAAAAGAAAGAAAATCCCTGAAGAACTTTGACAAATATCAAAAACAGTAGGATAAATACATTTGATTTAAAATAATTATTATAGTGTAAGTGAATCTGTAAATTAGTTTGAAAGTTTCAGTTGGGGATCGAAATGTGAATATTTGAGACTGTAGTTATAACAAAGTGAGTGTGAGAGATGGGGGAAGAGTGTGGAGAGAACACTGGAATAGAGTGAAGAAAACGTTAGAAAGCATCTGTGATACACTATGGTAGTACCTAACAAAGTGACATGTTTGAATGACTAGTAGTTTGCATTTCTTAATTATCCTAAACAGTTTATAACAGTTGCTATCAAAAAGCCAAAACTTCACATTGTATTTTTTTTTAATTAAAGTTACATCTCAACCACAATCCCCTCTCTGCTCACCCCTCCGGTCTCACCCTCCAACCCTTTTCCCCCTCCCAAACCCCCATCCACCTCCTTTTTTTTTTAAGTTTAAGGTATATCTTTTTCCCCAACATTGCATTTTTAAACATTACATAGGTACAATACCTTAAAAAGTGTTAATCTTAATTTTGTATCAATATACAAAGATCAATACCGATGTAACCAAATATAACCTTAATTTTGTATCAATATACAAAGATATAAGAGCATATTCAATAATCTATCCCTTTTTCTTTATCATTCCTACATTATCTCTATATCTCTTCTTTGTTTCAATTCTTTTTCCCCCTATATAGGAGAGAAAGAAGGATAGAGAAAAGAAACAGAGAGAATCCCTGGGTCTAACATCCAAAACCTTGTTTAACAAGACCATTTAACAACTTGTAACCAATCCCCCTAAAAAATAACAAACATCTATAACCTTTCAAATGACCAAAGAGGGGGGATCACCTACTCCACCTTCTGGGAATGGGACTTCACTCTCTTAAAGTTGCTTATTGCTTATTTGAGATGTAAGAAACCTGTTTGGAGGCCCAAATAAGAATGGAAAATGGTTAAGCAAGTTAATAGTAACAATAGCAAGTTAATAGGTGTTAAGTCTTTTGGTGCTCAGCTATTTAAATGTCCTAAGAAGTTTGTAGTCAGAAGCTGAACTTTGAGGTGGGGCCGGGGGAAGTTCAGGGTTTTACTGAAGTCCTGGCTGGAGCAGTCTGTGGAGCTGAACCATCTTAGTTAGCTATTTTGAGTTGTTCTGGTTGTAGTTTTTTGAGGAAATAGTTATTGAGTCAATCTGTAAGGCTGGATCATGTGGGTTACTTGTCTTCTTTGGTGTCTGGTCCCTTTTCTTCAGAAGTTTCAGTTGTTCAGTTGTCCCTGGACTACTTAGATGGATGCTTTTAATCTCCTGGAAAGATAAGATGTTTTCTAAGTTAATCAGAAATCAAAATTTCTAAAATACAAGGAACATTTGCTTATCCAAATATAAAGAGATAGAGAGGTGGTCTTCAAAAACCTCAAGAGATTTGTAGAATATGGCATTCAAAGATGTTTTCTTAACTTAAGATATTTTGATAATGACACATGTCAGCTCCTGACAGCACCCCCCTTCTACTCCAAATAAAGGAATAGCATCAAAAATCTCCATTTGGAGATGGCTATATTACTGGTAAGCTTGTCACTGGGCAAGAGAAAGCCCTTGCTTCAACTGTAGACAGAATGCTGTCCAAAAAGGACAAAACTTGGAAGCAGGTAAATCATCAACCTAGCTCTGCCAAGACAGGGTAGGCAAATCCTTCATAATTCCTGCTCTACAATTA
This sequence comes from Lophiomys imhausi, assembly GCA_907164525.1. Classification (NCBI taxonomy): domain Eukaryota; kingdom Metazoa; phylum Chordata; class Mammalia; order Rodentia; family Muridae; genus Lophiomys; species Lophiomys imhausi. The sequence goes on from CAJQZJ010005020.1 coordinate 10,248,269, forward strand.
ATATCTGTCAGAGATACTGGGTCAAAATGCTGAAGACTGGTGTTCTAATGTATGGAAAGAAATTAGAAACTGTCCAGGCACCCAGTTGTTTATCATTTCTTAGTTTTGGAAGCTGCTGGCTATTCA
>CAJQZJ010005020.1:10263394-10312636 GCA_907164525.1 Lophiomys imhausi
CAGGGGTTATGAAGGACTTACCTACCCTGTCTTGGCAGAGCTAGGCTGTCGACTTACCTGCTTCCAGGTTTTGTCCTTTTTGGACAGCATTCCTTCTACAGTTGGGGCAAGGGGCTTTTCCTACCAAGAGATAGGCTTGCGACTAATTCAGTCATCTCCCACTGGAGATTCTTTGATGCTCATCTTCTACTTGGAGGAGAATAGAGGGTGCTGTCAGGAGTTGATATGTCTTGATATAAAAAAATCTAAAGTTACGAAAACATCTTTGAATGCCATATTCTGCAGATCTCTTGAGGTTTTTGAAGAGGCCCTGTCTATCTTTTACATTAGGGTAAGCAGATGTTGCTTGTCTCTTGCCGGTTTATTTCTGATTAGCTTAGAAAGTAACTATAATAGGCTGTCATAGTACCTAACTGAATGACCGGCTTGCAGAACCATTAGTTTGCATTTCTTAATTATCCTAAACAATTTATGACAGTTAGTAGTAAAAGGCCGAAACATCACATTTCATTTTTTTCTTTACCTCCTAACCCTTCCATCCCATTTCTCTGGGGTGGGGTGTCCTTATATAACAGTCCCTCATCTCAGTTGCGAGGTCATATGAGGGCCAAGAGCCTCTTCATTCATTGGGGATCTACGAAGCAGTACCATCAGTGAAAAGTGTCTCGTTGTCCGGGAGAGAGAACTAATAAATAAACAAACCAATAAGGATACAATAGATTAAAAAAGACTAAAAAGTAGAAAAATATATAACTAATATATAAAAAATAAATAAAGAATAAAAAATAAAAGTAAGAAGTCTATGTCCAAGTTCCCTTTGGTGTGTTAGTTGTAGTATCGATACCTTCTACTATATAGCTAAAATCCTACTATAGGTGAATAGATGCCATATGTCTCCTTCTGAGTCTGAGTTAGTTCACTTAGGATGAGCTTTTCTAGTTCCATCCATTTGGCTGCAAACTGCATAATTTCATTGTTCCTGATAGCTGAATAATATTCAATTGTGTGGATATACCACATTTTTTTAACACATTCTTCGGTTGAGGGACATCTGGGTTGTTTCCAGTTTCTAGCTATTACAAATAAGGCTGCTATAAACATAGATGAGGAAACTCCCTTATGATTCCGTGAAGAGGCATTTGGGTGTATACCCAGAAGTGGTATGGCTGGGTCCTGAGGCAGAGCTATTCCAAGTTTTCTAAGATATCACCAGACTTACCTCCTTAGTGGTTGCACAAGCCTACATTCCCACGAGCAATGGAGTAGGGTACCCCTTTCTCCACACCCTCGCCAGCAAGTGCTGTCATTTGAGTTTTTGATCTTAGCCATTCTGACAGGTGTGAGATAGAATCTCAGAGTCGTCTTGAGTTGCATTTCTCTGATGATTAAGGATGTTGAGCATTTCTTCAAGTGTCTCTCAGCCATTAGGGATTCCTCCTTTGTGAATTCTCTATTTAGCTCTGTCCCCCATTTTTTGATTGGATTATTTGGTTTCTTGGCATTTAATTTCTTGAGTTCTTTGTAGATTTTTGATATTAGCCCTCTGTCAGATGTGGGGTTGGTGAAGATTTTCTCTCAGTCTGTAGGCTGCCATTTTGTTCAAATGACAGTGTCCTTTGCCTTACAGAAGCTTTTCATTTTCATGAGGTCCCATTTATTGATTGTTGATCTCAAGTCCTGAGCTGTTGGTGTTCTGTTCAGGAAGTTGTCACCTGTGCCAATGAGTTCGAGGGTTTCTCCCACTTTTTCTTCTAGCAGATTTAGTGTGACCGGCCTTATGTTAAGGTCTTTGATCCACTTGGACTTAAGTTTTGTACAAGGTGATAAGTTGGGTCTAACTTCATTCTTTTACAAATGGACATCAGTTGGACCAGCACCATTTGTTGAAGATGCTGTCCTTCTTCCATTGTGCCATTTTGGCTTCTTTGTAAAAAATTAGGTGGCCATAAGTGTGTGGGTCTATTTCTGGATCTTCAATTAGATTCCATTGATGTACTGGTCTGTTTCTATACCAATACCATGCTGTTTTTACAACTATTGCTCTGTAGTACAGCTTGAAATCTGGGATGGTAATACCTCCAGCTGTTTTTTATTGTACAGGATTGATTTAGCTATTCTGGGCTTTTTGTTGTTCCATATGAAATTGAGGCTAGCTCTTTCCAAGTCTATAAAAAATTGTGTTGGTATTTTGATAGATCTCTACAGAACATTTCACCCAAACACAAAAGATTACACCTTCCATTGTTTATTGTGCAAAAATAAGATTGTATTGGACTACATCGGTATTGATCTTTGTATATTGATACAAAATTAAGATTATAGTTGGCCACAATGGTATTGACCCTTGTATATGGACGTAATATTAGGATTGTATTGGGCTACATAGGCATTGATCTTTGTATATTGATACAAAATTAAGAGTATATTTAGCCACATTTGAATAGATCTTTGTATATTGATACAAAACTAAAGGTAACGCTTCCTAATGGTATCATACCTAGAGATACTTAAAAATGAAATGTGAAGCTCTGGCCTCTTGATACCAACCGTCTTAAACTGTTTAGGATAGTTAAGAAAAACAAACTCCTAGTCATGCAAGCATGTCACTTTGTTAGCTACTATGACAGTCTATCACAGATATTCTCTAAGCTACTCAGTAATCAAGTTGTTAAGAGACAAGCAACATTTGCTTATCTAAATACAAGAGATGGATAGGGCATCTTCAAAAACCCCAAGAGATCTGCAGAATATGGCATTCAAAGATGTTGTCTTAAATTAAGATTTTTTTGATATCGAGACATATCAGCTCCTGACAGCACCCCCTATTCTACTCCAAGTAGAAGATAAGCATCGAAGAATCTCCAGTGTGAGATGGTTGAATTAGTGGCAAGCCTATCTCTTGGCATGAAAAAACTCCTTGCTTCAACTGCAGACTGCTGTCCAAAAAGGACAAAACTTGGTAGCAGGGAAGTCGACAGCCTAGCTCTGCCAAGACAGGGTAGGTAAGTCCTTCATAATCCCTGCTCTACAATAAATGTCTGTCAGAGAAACAATACCATAAGGCTGAAGACTGACGCTGGAATGTATGGAGAAAAAATGAGAACTGTCCAGGCAGTCACTGGTTTGTCATTTCTTAGTATTGGAAGCTGCCGGCCCTGCACTTCCTATATAATCAGATATATTTATCCCTCTCAGGTCTCTGAGGTGGTCGAAGAATAGACAGCTAGAGTCTCATAGTTAAATTTTGAGTTGTTTAGGAATCAAGAGGGTGTTCTAGATCTAAGAAGATGGTTATAATATTGAAGCATGTTAGTATGAAAGCTAAGTCAGTTATAAAATTTTAAACTCATGGAGATGGTTAGATGGTAGAATGTTAAAGTCAGGGGCCAAATATGTATGAACTGGACATTGGGAAGGTATACTGGGCCATTTAACTCTCATAAATGTGGCATATTTATTTCTGCTGTTTTGTATAGTATTTACTATTATAAGAGAAGGAACCATTTGTTGGACTGAAAGGGGAAACTTCAGGGGGGAAGAGGGTGGAAGGGTGGGACAGGAAGGGGGAATAGGGAAGGGTTTGTGACTGAGATGTAACTTGAAGAAAAAAAATAAAGTATTTAATAAAAAAAAAAGAATACACCTTCTTCTCAGCACCTCACAGAACCTTCTCCAAAATCGACCATATAGTTGGACACAAAGATAGCCTCAACAGATACAAGAAAATTGAAATAACCCCTTGTATCTTATCAGACCACCATGGAATAAAGCTGGACTTCAATAGCAAAAGAATCAACAGAAAGTCTACACTCACATGGAAATTGAACAACTCTTTACTAGAGGACCACTGGGTCATGGAAGAAATAAAGAAGGAAATCAAAGACTTCTTAAAATCCAACGAAAATGAATACACAACATACCCAAACCTATGGGACACAATGAAAGCTGTGCTATGAGGAAAGTTCATAGCACTAAGTGCCTTCAAAAAAAAATTGTGACAGCTCATATTAGCAAATTAACAGCTAAACTGGGTGAATTGGAAAAAAAAGAAGCAAACACTCCCAAGAGGAGCAGAAGGCAGGAGATCATCAAACTTAGGGCTGAAATCAACATCTTAGAAACAAAAAGAACTATACAAAGAATCAATGAAAGCAAGATTTGTTCTTCGAGAAAATCAACAAAATAGACAGACTCTTAGCCAAATAAACTAAAAGACAGAGGGAGAAAACCCAAATCAACAAAATCAGAAATGAAAAGGGAGAAATAACAACAGACATTGAGGAAATCCAGAGAATATTTGGATCCTACTTTAAAAATCTATACTCCACCAAATTTGAAAACTTAAGTGAAATGGACAATTTTCTTGATAGATTCCACCTACCGAAGCTAAATCAAGATCAGATAAACAGATTAAACAGCCCTATAACCCATAAGGAAATAGAAATAGTCATTAAAAATCTCCCAACCAAAAAAAAAGCCCAGGGCCAGATGGCTTTAGCATGGAATTCTACCGGACCTTCAAAGAGGAGCTAACACCAATACTTTTCAAACTCTTTCACAAAATAGAATCTGAAAGAACATTGCCAAACTCATTCTACGAGCCCACAATCACCCTGATTCCTAAACCACACAAAGACCCAACAAAGAAAGAGAACTTCAGACCAATCTCCCTCATGAAAATAGATGCAAAAATACTTAATAAAATACTAGCAAACCGAATTCAAGAACACATCAAAAGTATCATACACCATGATCAAGTAGGCTTCATTCCAGGGATTCAGGGATGGTTCAACATACGAAAATCTATCAACGTCATTCACCATATAAACAAGATGAATGAAAAAAAAAAACACATGATAATCTCGCTAGATGCAGAAAAAGCATTTGACAAAATCCAACACCCCTTCATGCTAAAAGTTCTGGAGAGAACGGGCATACAAGGGCCTTACCTAGAAATAATAAAGGCAATATACAGCAGGCCAGTGGCCAACATCAAAATAAATGGTGAGAAACTTGAAGCATTTCCTCTAAACTCAGGGGCAAAACAAGGATGTCCACTTTCACCATATCTCTTCAATATAGTACTTGAAGTTCTTGTTAGAGCAATAAGACAACTAAAGGAGATCAAGGGGATAAACATTGGAAACGAAGAAGTCAAATTATCCCTATTTGCAGATGATATGATAGTGTACATAAGCGACCCCAAAAATTTGACCAGAGAACTCTTACAGCTGATAAACACCTTCAGCAAAGTGGCTGGATACAAAATTAATTCAAAATAATCAGAAGCCCTTCTTTATACAACAAAAAAATGGGCTGAGGAAGAAATAAGGGAAACAACTCCCTTCACAATAGCCGCAAACAACATAAAATACCTGGGAGTAACTCTAACCAAGCAAGTAAAGGACCTGTACAACAAGAACTTCAAGCCCTTGAAGAAAGAAATGGAAGAGGCCTTTAGAAGATGGAAAGATCTTCCATGCTCATGGATAGGTAGGATCAACATAATAAAAATGGCCATCCTACCAAAAGCAATATATAGATTCAATGCAATTCCTATCACTGCATTTTCTTTGAGTCAGGGTCTTGATAAACAGCATTACACTGGATATGAATTCAACCTACTTCTGTTTCTGCCTCCCATGCCCGACTGGGAATCATAATTCCTGTTCATAGCTCTCAAGATCCAGCATACAATGAAGGCTGCTCTAAACCTGTACTCTTCATAATTTTCCGGACGTTTATAAAATATACCTCTAACATGCATATATACCTCATGCGCATGAGAACACACATACACACACAAACCAGAGTGAGTACTCCCTCCACTTCTTACTGTTGCTTTCTAGACTTCCTTTATCTATTGTCTTTTAAAATATACCTCTGTCATTGAACCTTGCCTGATCCTGAACACCTGGCCTGAATTCCTGAATGTGAATCTTTGCCTACAGGACCTGAGAGTCCCCGGCTAACTGAAACACTAGCACATCTTGTGTTCCCCTCTGCCTGTCCAGTCTTACTGGAAAAGCCATTTCTCTCTAGAATTGCCCTAGGTTGCAGACAGTTTATTCGTAAATTTCATCCACCATTTACTTCTACCAATTCCAACTTTCTCCTCTTCCCTCCCACAATAATTTGCCCTTATACATACTGATAATTTTATTTTAGATTTTGTTTAATAGCAAACTTCCCTCAAGTTGTACCTCATTCCCAACATTATTAGTATTGACCTTAACTGACAGGCTCTACATTGTTCCTATTCATACAAGGCACAAAGAAAGACAATGAGGGATTTATTAATGAAACTGACTGAATTTTTCTGCTGTAGTATCAAAAATAGCGAAAGTCGTTCATTTTTAGTGTCAACTTGATTGGATTAAGAAATAAAATCAGATATATTTATCTCTCTCAGGTCTCTGAGGTGGTTGAAGAATAGATAGCTAGAGTCTCATAATTAAATTTTGAGTTGTTTAGGAGTAAAGAGAGTGTTATAGATCTAGGATGATGCTTTTAAAATTGTATTGCAAGTTAGTATGAATGTTGAGTTAAATATAGAACTTTAAACTCATGGAGATGGTTAGATAGAAGAAAGTTAAAGTCAGGTAACAAATACATATGGACTGGACATTGGGAATGTATGCTAAGCCATATAACCCTCATAACTGTAGCCTGATTACCTCTGTTGTTTTGTATTGTATTTATTATTATAAGAGAAAGAGCCATTTGTTGGACTGAAAGGGGAAACTGTAGGGGGAAATAAGATATACCTTAAACTTAAAAAAAAAAGGGAAGAGGATGGGGGGGTTGAGGGTGGGAGGGTGGGACTGGAGGGGGGAATAGGGAGGGGACTGCAATTGAGATGTAACTTGAAGAAATAAAAAATAAATAAAAAAATAGTGAAAAAAAAAGGTAGATCTCTCCACCTTAGAGGGGCTGATTTGTAGGGACACTCCACATCAGAGTAGTGGGATGGGTGGGAGAGGGAGGAGAAGGTGGGAGGGTGGAACCAGGAGGGGTGGAAAGAGGGCACTATGATGGAGATGTAACTTGATGTAATAAATAAACATTATAATAAAAAATATCTGAATTTAAAAAAAAGAAACATCTGCAGAATTAATAAGATGTACCTTTGTGAGGGTGCTGCACAGAAGCTGTAACTGAGAGGACCCATCCTGAGTGTGGGTGACATCATCCCATGGAATAGGAGTCCTAGAATGAATGAAAACATGAAAAAGGAGAAATCCATTCGAAGGCCAGCATGTCTTTCTTTATGCTCCTTGTACTCTGGAGACTTGAGAATGCAAGGAGTCCTATTTGCATCTACCCCAACCATGGAGCTGACTGTGGTATGCTTTCCCTGGCAGACAGACTACATTCTTCAAACCACGATCCAAAATGAGCCTCCTTTAACTTGCTTCTTATCATTTATTTGGTAAGAGGGATGAGAGGATAACTAATGCAGCCTTCTCATCTCTCTTTGTTCCTTGGTGTGTTTCAGTGGAGTATATTATCTTTTAGACTTTAATCTCTCACTGCCTTTTGTGTTATTGCCTCTACTTTATTCTGACTAGTCCTTGACCCTAAGTACTGATACATAAATAAGATCATTTCTGACCTCAAGGTATCACAATGAAGAGTAAGGGTCAGCATTGCAAGGACAAATTGTGGACAATAAGTATAATAGGAAAGGCAACTATTACTCCAAAGGGGATTGGGTTACAGTGCTTCCTTCCCTCATAGAAATACACTGATGGCAAAAGGAGACCACCCGGAGCAGGAAGGCAGTTACTCAATTGAATCATCTTGTTTTGCAATTGCTGACACACTGACACACTGACACACTAGGGGGCTGGTATAAGGTTCCATTGGTAATTAATGTCTGATCCCAGGCTAGAACTTACCCCTCACAATGCATACACTGATGTTTGGCACTTTTGCTTTAAGGTGGTATTAGGACTCATATGTTAGGATTATTTTCAGACATGGATGTTTGAGAAGCTTGCTGCCTCCTTTAAAATTTATATATACCATGTACCTGGTTTCAGACTGGGCTTTGTAAGTTGCTTTATTCTTTTCTGAGGTAAACCTGGAAATTGGGCATTGTTTCTGCTTCCATACCCCATTCCCCTTTCACATTTAATGGGATGTAGGAAAGCACTGGACTGCAGCAGTGACATTTTTATAAAAAGAGCACATTGTGTCCTTTGTAAGGAAAAGCATGTAGCTCTAAGCCATACTGCTTTTTCATTTGCCTTCCTCTGGGAACTTGGCCCCCACCAGAGGGAGCTGCCTTTCATACTCATGCTGGAAATTATATTCTGTAATTAAAATCAATAGCAAAACAGACACACAGCAGAAAGGTCACAAAACACAACAGAAAAACATTAGGTAGCATATTGCCAGGTATCAAAATAGATTTTTGAACTTCTGTTTAATCTGCAAATGCCTAAAGCCATCTGTGCAAGAAAGGCAGTGTGCCCTCAGTCTCAGGCTCATGTGGGGAGGGCTAAAACTCTTGAAGGCCCAGATTCTCCAGAGCAGCATGGCCTCAAAGTTCCAACCATGCTTATATCATTAAGCCAGTGACGGGTTAGAGTAAACTCCTAAGCATAGAAAGCTATTCATGGCCTGTATCCTAGAACCTTTGCCACGGCCTTCCCAATGCTTCCTTACATACTGCTTATGGTCAGTGTTTCCTGATCTACTACTGACTCTGCACAATTTCCCCCTTACAATAGAATACTTGTACTTGGTTTTACCTTCTGTCCTTCCTATCCTTGGAGAGCATATATTTTCAAATCTCAGCCTTCCACAGCCCCACCTGCACTAATACATCCCCTGGAGTTGTATGGGGTAATCTCTGTCTCTAGAATGATTCCCAGGTGACCTCTTTTTCCTTTGTTCGGTTATGATACAACTTGTGTTCTCCTGTACAGGCGAGGCACTAAGTAGAGCCAGGGTGTTCATGTTTAATCCTATAGAGACTCTTTTTACAGCCACATCTCCTGAAGCCTCTCACACTCATGCTTATTCCCTCTAATACACCTACCGCTGCCTTCAGGAGATAGTGCCATGACTCCATTATAACCTGTCAAGATTTACAGTGACATGGAGTGCTTTGTCCATAGGAACAGGAACATGCCAACCAAGAACTTCTGGGTAAGAAGGTGTCTTAATTAGGGTTTCTGTTGCTATAAGATGCCATGACCAAAAGTAACTTGGGTAGGAAAGGGTTTTTGTTTTGTTTTTCCTCTCAATTGAGGTTCCCTCTTCTCAAATGACTAGCTTATGTCCAAGTATACATAATACTACTCAGCACAGATGGAATATTAGAAGTTACCTCTATGTGACCTAGAGATAGAGTCAGGGTCAGAAACAGAAAACTGTATTCTTATTAGAGAAAGAACTGAAGAAAAAAATGAGAAAGAAAGAAGCTGAGGTAAGATCTACAAACCTTCTGTGGAGGAACAGCTCCCAACTAGTTTCTGCCCCACCACACTCTACACATACCATTGCTTTCATTGTGCTAGGGTCAGGGATAGCTGCCAAGATGTTACACCCTACTGGACATGTAAGAGCAGCCAGATGGAGAAAGACCAGCACAGCCACAGAGCCATGACCAGGGAGAAAGAACAGCATGGGAACCTGAAGCTGGAGGCCTCCAAATGTGCCCCTAGATTGACACAGCCTGAACAGTCACCACCTCTGCTGATGCTTGGCCAAGCAACAAAGCTGGAGTCAGGGAAGGGTGCCAATCCTGTTCTAGTCCCACATGTAGGTATGGGTATACTCAGGCAGGAATTATGGAACATGGGAAAAAAAAGACAAGAAAAAATAATAGACTACTACTAGCCATGATTAGACTGGGAAGAGACCACCCAGTGGCAAGAGTAACTAACTCAGACAGGCTATTTCACGCCTGTCAGAGTCTCAATCACAGAAAGACTCATATGGAAAATGCAACTATCATTCCCCAGCACACCAAAGACAAAAGTTGTACCTGGTGAGAGGAGGAAAGGTGTCTCATCCTCCTAGCAGGAAGGACACACCCACAAGTTGTGTGAATTGCTGAGGCTACAACTCTTCCTCCTTGCCATGCAGAGCCTTCTATGGAAACATCCAAAGTGGTGGGAGAAATGGCATTCAACCCTCCAAAGAACAAATACAGACTAATCTGATTATACCTTCTATTTTGTCCTATTTCTTACTTTTTATCTATTTCTTTCATTTATAACTCCCATCAGTTTTAAACATGTTATTATTCTAGCTTGTATCTACATGAATAGGGTTTTATTTTTATCAGGGCTATTAAGGTCTGAGTCTGTGCCCTTGCAGCTCTGACACATCCATTCCAAGAGATGTGTAAAACACAACAAAGAAACACAAGAACTCACTATGGCACCCCACAAGCTTACAACCCTTCAATACCAGAAACCAGGTAGTGAGAAACCTACAATTCCAGAAAAGCTTTCAGAGTCCTACTTTGAAAAGGATCAGTGGCCATATAGTAGACTTGAATAAACAGATGGATTAAGGAAATTAATTCAGGATCTAGATTAGAAAATTAGCAAAGTGAAAGGAAAGGTCAAGTATTTGGAGGAGAAATTCAAAATCACAAAAGAAAAATAAATCTCATTCTAATAAAGAACTGAACAGAAATCCTAGAAGTAAACACTCAACCAGATAAAGTCAGTGGAAATCTTCAATAGACAAGAAGAAAATTTCAGGGATAGAGAACAAAGTCAAGATGATAATATACTCAAACATGTATAATGAAAAAATATAATGAGTATGACCAAATTTCCAAGAACTGGGATCCACTGGGTAGAAGGAGCTGAGATAAAGTCTGAAGGCATAGGCAATTTAATCAACAAAAGATTGCAACAGAAGAATTCTCAGAACCAGGGAGGAAATGGGCATGTTTTAAACATAGCTACTTACACTTTTCTTATAGCATTGCATATACTGCAATGTTATGACATATCTATTTACTGTATTTTGCACACATCTTCAATCACTGTACAGGCAAGTAGCTCATGTATTTATTGCTGTCTTTTTAGTGCTTGGCAGAGAAAATTACATATGGTAGGTGTACAATGAGTGAATGAATCTCATTTCTGTCAACAGAATTAATATGAGAATATAGTAAGATATTACCAATGAAAGCACTTTTCAGATTTTGGAACATTTTCAGGAGACACTGTGTTGCCTTCTTACCTCAGTGTCTAGGCAGTAAGTCCCTAAGGCAGTCATTGAAGCAGAAAGAAGCACCTCCATCAAGGAAAGATTCTAGGCGGGATCTGACATCTGTCCTATCTGAATCTCTTTTGTATAACATGTCATGCTCTCTGCAGGACACTAATTTTGACTTTCTGAACTTCAGCCTGAAATACTGGTGATAATTAGTTGCAATCTAAGGTCCTTAGGGCAATTTGTTGTGGTGCAAATTGTATGTAGTCTATCCAGGAATTTTTGTCCTTCCCTTTGATGTCCCATCCAATATCTCTTCCTGTGAAACAAGAGTGTAATTAGTAACTATGTACCTAGTTGTAAATTCTCATAATCCCAGAGCTCTTAAGGCTAAGAAAGGGAGACTTTAGGAGCAAAACAAAATGGGCTACATAGTAAGTATAGTCAGGTCAGCCTAGACGACACAGTGTGAGGCTATCTTAAAAACACAAAAACAAAACCTAATTTTTTTTTAATTAAAAACTTTTTTTTAGAGGAAGAAACATGCCTGAATAGAAACAAACTGTAAAGGTCACCTTTACAAAGGACCTCATTTGCAGAGTTCCTCTGTAGAGTAAGTTTCAAGAACCATTCCAAAGGCTGCAGTCAGTAGACTCTGACATCATCTAGAAAAGAAGAAAACCCACTCACTCATTCACTCCTTCACAAAGTTTTAAATTTTTGTCCGTATTGAGCTGGGTGCTAAGTGATAATAAGGCAGGGGTGACCTGGTATAGATCTCATGTCATTTAGTTTGTTGATTGTAGACTAATAGAAAAGATGGGCACCAAAGGCAGTTTGTTTGTTGGTGACTACAGAAACAAGAGAAAAAGTGATTACAGAAACCACCACTTATGGTAGAGTCTGATAATACATCTTTACATCCACTCTTTAAAAAACCTGACTATCTAAGTTCTTGTCAGATGAAGAAAATGAGGCTAAAGGAGGTAGGAAACATTATGCAAGTTCATTTAGGTTCCTGAAGATAGGATCCTCAAAACCTAGGACACAAAATATATTTAGGATAGAGACCAGTTTGCATTGGGCAAAACCACCTCATAAACCTAAGAAAATCAATAAAATTTCCCTGTTTTGGATTTGCCTCCTAAACCTCTCTCCATGTCCTGTGTTTTCGCTTTGGGAATCACCTAAGATGTTAAATTGATCTATAGTAATTCTTCCTAGAGGAAACGAACCAATAGAACGCATAGGTAAGTATTTGTTATAGTAAGTAGAATGTAGAACTGTGGACATCAAGAAGTGTCATGATCTGCCCTCTACCAGCTAGTGAACAGGAAATCCAAGGGTGTAAGTCAAACAAAGTCCAGAGGTCTAAGATCAGGGAATTGATGTTATGAGTCTCAGTTTGATTCACAAGACAGCAAGCAGGAAGTCTGAGCCTCAACATAGAGGCAGGTGTTCTAGCTCCAGTACAAGCAGGACTTTGCCCTTCCATGTAACAGTACTTTTTAATTATTAAACACTTATTTATTAATAACTAAATTCACTTATAACAAATACACTTACTTACTACTATTCCTATTAATCCCTACAACCCCTATGAATTCCTACAACCCCTAAGACCTAACCACTAAACCTATTACAACTATCTTTCTAAGGATACAGTCTCTGGGGCAGGTCCTCAGTCGTCAGGAACACAGTCTCTGGGGTAGACCCTTTAATGCACTTAGCAGTCCTTTTTCTGGAGTATCTCAGATGCAGGTTCGTCAGGGTAAATTGGCTATGGCAGTCTCACCTTAAATAAGGCTTGAGGCTTTCTTCTCTCTGGGAGACCTCAGCGTCTGTAGGCCAACTTACTTCCTTCGTATAAGCAACTCTGCTGCTCTGCCTCAGTCTTTAAAGCTGGCCACAGTTCCGTTCAGGCCACTGTACGGACAGGTCAAACCCCTCTAGGCAAAAGCTGAGCCACAGGGTTTAGTCCTTGGCCTTTTGCTGTCTTGCTGAGGCTTTATCTGCTCACCAGCTTCTTTCTGCCTCAGGGAGATCTGGCCATTGGTCTACCAGCACTTTCTCCAGCAGTACTCTCGGAGCTCTCTTGTATCGGGGGCCCTTAGCATGCAGCTCTCTGGGCTCATCCATTTGTCCTTAAATAGGATCGCTCCTTGTTCCACCTGCTTCAGCTTAATTTGGGCTCTGCCCACTTAGCAGCTGAAAACAATGCCAGGTCATAAAGTCTTTCCTTGTTTCACCTGGCTTCAACCTTGTTTTTCAGTCCAAAGAGACTCCCCTCGTTTCACGTGACTTCATCCATAAGCTGATAAGCTAATTGCTCACAGTGAAGTTGATCTTCATGCCCCAAATTAAGAGACTGTATCAGAAACCTAGATATTCACTAAATCTAACTTATATTAATCTGTCCACCCCTACACTTCCATGCCTTTGTTTTTTTCTTTTCAGTCTCTCAATGAATTGGATACTGCTTCTTCACACTGGTGGGGGCATTTATGATCTTTTCCTAGTGTGTGCATTCAAATTTTTTCTGGAAACAAACTCACAGATATGCCCAGTAGCATATTCATAAGCATTGTTTTGTTGGAAAATTGGGAACCCAATATTACAGGCAAATTAACCCAAATCAAACCATCATATTCTTGAAATGCAAAGTAGGTATAGGTTCGGCATTCCTTACCCAAATGCTGTGGTTCCAGAGTGTTTCCCATTTTTGGTTGTTTGGAGTTTCTTAAAGCTTTGCCAGTAAATCTAAAAATTCACAGCACTTCAGAAGTTGATTTTTTTTGTTGTTGTTGTTAAGGGTGCTTAAGAGGAAAAGAATTTAGGATAAAAAAGAGGACAAAATTATCTCATATCTACAACTTAGTAGTAACTGGAGCCAAGGTCCAAGATTGCCAAGGATTTGAAGCTTTTAGTCTGAGACTTTCTCTAAACTGTCTACTGTAGTTTAATCTAGAGAAGAGTATGGGTACTAAATGGAGTGGAGCACAAAAAGAAGAGCTTCACTGCAGGATGGAGCTTCTGCTCGGTTGTCTTGGAAAACCCACCATGAGCCCCAAATTTCCAAAACAATCTGCAGAAGTAAAGCCTGGAGCCAAGCACCTGCCTCTCTTCTGTAATAATTTAGTACAAAGTATCAGAGCTACAGCATGATGATCTTCTCTTCTGCACATGTGTTCATTCAAGGGCCTGTCGAGGCCTTCACCCCCATGTACACCTAGTAGGCCACTTGGGTATGCGCTGGGTTTCCTGCCACCTCATTATATTTATTTCTGTTGAACATGTCTGTGAGGTTATCCCAATTAGCAGGTATCTCCTTGGCTCTCCTTAGAAAAGACTGATTTTAATCTTACGGTTGGTTAACTTGTTAAAACTAAAATGATACCTATAGTTTGTCCTAAATCCAACCTTGTCTTTTACTGCCAACTTCCTTTAGAAAAGACTATTCCAAGCATGCATGTCCAATGCAGAAGTCATTACCCTTCACCAGTTTAAGTGGTTCATCTCCAGTTCTTCTTCCTCGTAAAGTACATCAGAACTTGAGTGTAGTGTCCCTATTACTTGAGGTCTGAGGAACTTTTGACCTTTTTCTTTACTTTGCTAAGACTGGGAAGAACACATTTGTAATGGAAGCAGCTTTGGCTTGGCAAGAATGGAGAGCTGAGCCTAGCGGAAAGGTAGAAGGATATTTCTTCAAGCTAGGTTCAGGCTGTGGGACATGAAAACATCAATTGGCATTCACATTATTTGCCCATTTAAAAGACAATGAGATGGAGGCTAAGAGGCTTTGAGATACCCTCCAAGTGTACCCCAGGTTCTTCCAATTTCAGAAGCCATGTGCTTTCCTGCTTTTCCAGCTGCATGCTCTATTTTATGGCATTTAGTCATTCCAGGTTAGGGAGACTATACCTGAATGTTTCCAAAGCAAAACTTCTTCTGTTGTTCAAATGATCTGTTTATTTTATATTCCCTTGAGTTCAAGCATGGTGTGTAGTTAATGAAAGAATTAAATAATTGATTAAACCCATTTTTCCATTAACATTGTAACAGTACTTTCATTAATATGAAAATATGAATGTGTTTCAGACAAGTTTCCATTGACATTATAATGACTATATTAAAATTTCAAAATGGAATTCTAATTGTCTTAGAGAAACAATTAAAAAGGACTATATATAAAGACTCTGAAGAACTATGGGGGTGCTCATGAAGTACACAAAAGGAATTTTTAGAAATGCTAACATATAAAAAGCAACAATTTTCATTAAATTGGATTGTGATTATAAAGTAATAATTACTTAGGTAGAATCTTTTGTTTTAAGCCTTGTACTGAACAAAACATGATTTAGACAAAGAAATGCAATCTGAATTGAGGATTCTTACAGCCTCCTGTGACCTTGTTTAAGCACTTATACAGGATGTTTTACTCTTCTCTTGTTCCTCACTGTATAAGCCTCTGCACCATCTGACTTTCACCCATCCTCAGGCTGACAAGAGTGTATCATATCCACAGACTCCCTTGACCCACACTTCAACTAACCAGAAGTACCACCAAAGGTCAGAGGAAGGAAAGAGAGGGTTGTAGTATTTATTTCTCAGCCTCCCTCCTGGAAAGATGATAAGCGCTATCTGTCCTTGGACTGAAAGTCAGTTTTGTAAGCTGGCCCCCAACATAGTCTCTGGTAGCACTCCTCCCTCTTTCTCTTTCCTCCTGGAGGTGATATCAGGCCTCTGTGTACAAATAAATACTATCTGCTCCAGGTTTCCCTATGCTCCTCTTACCCATTTGGGAACAGCCATGCTTTAAACGTCCCTGGGACATTAGCTTGTTTGAATCTAATTGTTTGTAGGTATCCTGACTGCTAATCTTTATCCAGTGTTTTATTTGTTGTATGATTTTCATCAAATCATAGGGTTACCTCAGTTCTGTGACTACATTTCAGACAAGTTCTATCATTTTTCTAAAGTTTAATTTGAGATGATGATTTCTATTTTGTTATAAGTATA
This sequence comes from Lophiomys imhausi, assembly GCA_907164525.1. Classification (NCBI taxonomy): domain Eukaryota; kingdom Metazoa; phylum Chordata; class Mammalia; order Rodentia; family Muridae; genus Lophiomys; species Lophiomys imhausi. Next base: position 10,279,604 of record CAJQZJ010005020.1, read on the forward strand.
AAATAAACTAAGTGGAGGAAACCATTTAGTAAATGATATGGTAGATAATAGAAATATTATTTTTCTCTCTCCTTCACTTTCTGAATTACTTAGCACTGCATCTGTAAAAGGAGAATATAATATTTGAGGAAGTTGATGGGGCAGATGAAAATTTAGCAAATATGGCACTACGATTTCAGTGACTTGGGAAATTCAAATCTGGATAAATGGTAGTTGGCAAAGATACTGAGTATGAAGCATAAAATATCCTCCCAACAGCCTTAGATGTCTGTAGTTATTTATGTAGGAGTGGGACCCTATGAAAATTTCTATTTTCTTTTTTTTCCTTTATTTTTTATTTCTTCAAGTTACATCTCAATTGCAGTCCCCTCCCTATACCCCATCCAGTCCCACCCTCCCACCTTCAACCCCCCATCCTCTTCCCTTTTTTTTTTCTTTTAAGTTTAAGGTATATCTTATTTCCCCCTACAGTTTCCCCTTTCAGTCCAACAAATGGCTCTTTCTCTTATAATAATAAATACAATAGAGTACAAGGGAGGTAATTAGGCCACAGTTATGAGGGTTATATGGCTTAACACACATTCCCAATGACCAGTCCATATGTATTTGGTACCTGACTTTAACATTCTACTATCTAACCATCTCCATGAGTTTAAAGTTCTATATCTGACTCAACATTCATACTAATTGCAACACAATTTTAAAAGTATCTTCTTAGATGTATAACACTCTCTTGACTCCTAAACAGCTCAAAATTTAATTATGAGACTCTATCTATCTGTTCTTCAATCACCTCAGAGACCTGAGAGGGATAAATATATCTGATTTTATAGGAAGTACAGGGTCTGCAGCTTCCCAAACTAAGAAATGACATACCAGTGGCTGCCTAGATAGTTCCCATTTCTCTCCATACATTAAAGCATCGCTCTTCAGTCATTTGGCCCCGCTTCTCTGACAGACATTGATTGTAGAGCAGGGGTTATGAAGGACTTACCTACCCTGTCTTGGCAGAGCTAGGCTGTCGACTTACCTGCTTCCAGGTTTTGTCCTTTTTGGACAGCATTCCTTCTACAGTTGGGGCAAGGGGCTTTTCCTACCAAGAGATAGGCTTGCGACTAATTCAATCATCTCCCACTGGAGATTCTTCGATGCTCATCTTCTACTTGGAGGAGAATAGAGGGTGCTGTCAGGAGTTGATATGTCTTGATATAAAAAAATCTAAAGTTACGAAAACATCTTTGAATGCCATATTCTGCAGATCTCTTGAGGTTTTTGAAGAGGCCCTATCTATCTCTTATATTAGGGTAAGCAGATGTTGCTTGTCTCTTAGCAGGTTTATTTCTGATTAGCTTAGAAAGTAACTATAATAGGCTGTCATAGTACCTAATAGAATGACCGGCTTGCATAACCATTAGTTTGCATTTCTTAATTATCCTAAACAGTTTATGATAGTTAGTAGTAAAAGGCCCAAACATCACATTTCATTTTTTTTCTTTACCTCCTAACCCTTCCATCCCATTTCTCTGGGGTGGGGTGTCCTTATATAACAGTCCCTCATCTCAGTTGAGAGGTTGTATGAGGGCCAAGAGCTTCTTCATTCATTGGGGATCTACAAAGCAGTACCATCAGTGAAAAGTGTCTCGTTGCCTGGGAGAGAGAACTACTAAACAAACAAATCAATAAGCATACAATAGATAAAAAGACTAAAAAATAGAAAAAATATAACTAATATATAAAAAATAAATAAAAATTAAAAATAAGAAGTCTATGTCCAAGTTCCCTTTGGTGTGTTAGTTGTAGTATTGATACCTTCTACTATATAGCTAAAATCCTACTATAAGTGAATAGATGCCATATGTGTCCTTCTGAGTCTGAGTTAGTTCACTCAGGATGAGCTTTTCTAGTTCCATCCATTTGGCTGAAAATTGCATAATTTCATTGTTCCTGATAGCTGAATAATATTCCATTGTGTAGATGTACCACAGTTTTTTAACCCATTCTTTGGTTGAGGGACATCTGGGTTGTTTCCAGTTTCTAGCTATTACAAATAAGGCTGCTATAAACATAGATGAGGAAACTTCCTTATTATACCGTGAAGAGGCATTTGGGTGTATACCCAGAAGTGGTATGGCTGGGTCCTGAGGCAGAGCTATTCCAAGTTTTCTAAGATATCGCCAGACTGATCTCCATAGTGGTTGCACAAGCCTACATTCCCACCAGCAATGGAGTAGGGTACCCCTTTCGCCAGCATGTGCTGTCATTTGAGTTTTTGATCCTAGCCATTTTGACAGGTGTGAGATGGAATCTCAGAGTTGTCTTGAATTGCATTTCTCTGATGATTAAGGATGTTGAGCATTTCTTCAAGTGCCTCTCAGCCATTAGGGATTCCTCCTTTGTGAATTCTCTACTTAGCTCTGTCCCCTATTTTTTGATTGGATTATTTGGTTTCTTGGCATTTAATTTCGTGAGTTCTTTTTAGATTTTGGATATTAGCCCTCTGTCAGATGTGGGGTTGGTGAAGATTTTCTCCCAGTCTGTAGGCTGCCGTTTTGTTCAAATGACAGTGTCCTTTGCCTTACAGAAGCTTCATGTTAACACTTTGATGTAATAATCAGTTCATTTGATGTTGCCATTTTCTGGTCTTGTTAATGCAGCCATTTCTAGGAGGGAGGATTTGTTTGACAACAGATTTCCTGGTATTTATTTGCTTGTATGATTTTTCTCCCTCCTTTTCCAGAAATGTACCCTAAGCCATAGACACAGAAGCTGTAATGTAGTTGCATTCATTGGGGCTGGAATCCCCACAATCCACTGATGTCTGTATTGGTTCAGTTGTCCTTTTTTGTGATGATATCCATTTTCTGTAAAGAGAGGCTTCTTTGATGAGGGAGGGTGGTTACATGTATCTGTGGAATGAGGATAAGATTTAGCATGTAGAAAGGAACTGTTGGTCTAGAAAAGTGGTGGCAAGAGATTTTTTTCTAAGGTCCAAGAAGCTGATTAGGTTTATAGTACCAGGCATGATTTCCCTCTTGTTGAGTTGGCCTCATGGCTAATTAGACAGCTATTGATTACTAAAATGTGAATGCCAGTTATTATAACTTTGTAGATATCTTGGCATGGTGGTTGTTGACATGGTTCATAGGTGTTTCAGATAGGTAGAACTGTTTAATTGCTTTGCTCTGTTGGCAGTTTGCATAATGTTTTCTGGAACATGAAACCTAGACTGCTCAAATCATCTGAATCCTGTGTCATAGCTATGCAATTTCTCCAGAAATAAGGACTCATCTTCTACCCATGAGAGGGAAAAAGGGCTCCATTTATAGTTTTGAGACTCACCTGGACTCTCTGGACCTCTATTAGAAAGGAAGTTTCTGGTGCCTGGTCCTGGAGATTTGTTAGTCTGTCATTCTTGTGGAGCATGTTGTCAGGCCCAGTGACTTAACTTCCTTTAAGCAATGTATATCAAGTATATTTGCATATATGTACATGTTGTGCATAGTTTTAGGTAAATATAAAATAATATGATTTCTTGAGGTTTCATCAAACAACTTTGGTGTTACTTGTCCTTTATCTCCCCTCCTCCTTCTATATTGCTCTCTTTTTCTCTCTCTCTCTCTCACTCTCTCTCCCTCCCTCTTTCACTCTTTCTCTCCTCTCCTCTCCAGTTGTAGCCACTCCTTGTTTTTCCATTTCCCACTTAATATCACCTGTATCCTGCTATGCCCACCTCAACTTCTCCCTTCTAATTATGATCACTTTCTGGTTTCTATGATTATTGGTTTCTATGGTTACTCCATATTTTTATATGATCATCAACAGATGGATGGTTAATAAAATTGTGGCACATATACACAATGGAATACTATTCAGCTATAAAGAAAAGAGAAATAATGGAAATTTCAGGAAAACAAATGGACCTAGGAAAGATTATATTTAGGGATGTTACCCAGATGCAAAATCATCAAAAGGAAAATGATGATTTAAGGGAGACCGATAAGGATGCATTGCTAGTGGGCCAGGGAATAGCACATGAGAGCCAGGGGGTAAGGTACTAATTCAATTCAGGATACATTTCTGAAGTAATGCCAAAGGAAAGTTGCTCTCAGATTTAATAGAGAATATGAGAAAAGGTAAGGAACTTATGATGACTCCTGGGTTTGGGGGCTGAATAAGTGTTGGGGGCCAAGGATGGAAGAACAATAAAGAATTCTGTTTCAAAAAGGTTTCAGATGCTCATTTAATATCCATTAAGGATATCTAGTGAACAACTGAATATATGTCTAAACCTCAGGGGAAAAGTAGGACAGGGGATTAAATTGGGGGGTAGAAGACTATAACTGGAATCCTAAGGCCGAAGACAAATATAAAAGAGACAGGAAACATCATGGATCTAATACCCCTATTTTCTTCCTCTCTGACTCTCTGAGATCCTCTTGAGGTTGAGAGGCAACATTTTTATTATGCTAAGGATATGCTGTATCTTTAGCATATGATACAGCATGTTGGTCAAAAAGAAGTATAGCCTAGTGATCATCAATTCCAGTTTGCAAATAGACACATCAGCCTTTTGAACTCCATCCCTAATCAAATGTAAGAAAGTTATTAATTTTTTCAAATTTGTTTTGTCATTCTTTTTTTTAATAATTTATTTTTTATTTCTTCAAGTTACATCTCAATCACAATCCCCTCCCTACTCCTCCCTCCAGTCCCACCCTTCCACCCTCCTCCCCCTCAGCCCCACCATCTTCTTCCCTTCTTTTTTTTTTTTTTTTAGTTTAAGGTATTTATTTTTCCCCCCAACAGCTCTCCCTTTCAGTCCAAATAATGGTTCTTTTTCTTATAACTATAAATACAATACAAAACAACAGAAATAAATAGGCCACGATTATGAGTTCTATGGCTTAGCATACATTCCCAATGTCCAGTCCATATGTATTTGGCACCTGACAAGGAGACCTTTGTAGTAATGATTAGTGGAATGTAATAATGACTGTTACATAAAAGCAATTAATACATGCTGTTATAATTAATAATACTTATTAATATAAAAAACCTACTTTTTCCTCTTTTGTTCATCTTTGACGGTGAGTTATTTTGGAAGGTAAACAATTGTCTCTGGGGTCATTTTGTAATGTCTTACCTGATACACAAGGAAAGTCTAGTTTTAGAACTAAAATTATCCTGAGTTACCATTTATCTATTTAAAGTATTTCTTCATTGAATTTGATATCTTTTTGTCACTCTCCACTTTATTTACTGATTCTAACTCTCTCACTGAACCTGGAGCTTGCTGATTCTAAGAAGCCAGTTTGTCCTGGGTATCCCCAGTCTTTTCCTGGGTGCTAGGATTATAGATAGTCTCTCATGCTCTGAATATTTATGTAACTGCTTGAATCCAAATTTCTGTCTTCATGCATTTTACAGCAAGTGCGTTCTCCATCGAACTATCTCCCAAACTTGATTTTGATATATTAAAATCTTCTTTTTCTAATTAAAAAGTTGACTTGCCAATACATTAGGTCAAAGTATGAGTGATTTTGAAATTATCACCCATGTCATTGAATGTTTTTTTTCTTTTATTTCAAATCTATGTGAAGCACTGAACACAGTTTAGGTTGAAGATGCATCTGTGATTCAAAATATGTTCACATGCAGCAGAATACTTGTTGAGAAGAATCAAATTTCAAATGGGATATTATATGTAGAATATCCCAGTACCTATTATATGGATTACTCTTTATCTCTAATGCTTTTAATCAGATATTCATGAGTTTAGACATAGGAACTAGTGAAGTACAGATGATAATGATAGGTATTCTATGAAGAGTTTATTCATTCATCCATCCATTCAGTTATTGTTATTTGTTAAGGATATCAACACAGATACAGGAAGTTCACACTGTGAATACACACATGTGTGCACATATGAGCACACACACACACACACACACGAACATACACCGCAGGACTTCTTGGACCACCCAGCAGAAAAATAATGACACAGTGGATTATTAATATTTTAAAGCTTTGGCCTTTTGCTGGACAGACTCTCAGCTATCTCACCTAATTTATTCAGACTACTCTAGCTCACAACTGGCCAAGTGATCCACTCTACATCTCTGTTCCTGTTCATGTCTTCCTGCCTGTGTCACGCTGTCAAATCTCCTGTATCTGCATCTAATTCCCAAAGTTCTGCCTTCCCCTTCCTGCACAGCTAGTGGCTGTCAGATATTTATTAAAGCCAATCAGATTCTATTCTAGATTGCCTTAGGCAGGTGAGGAAGGGAATAAATACAAATATGTGACAGGTGATGGGCTATAACTCTCTGTAAGTCAAGAATTAACAATTGAATATACAGAGACACACTTTGTACAATGTACTCCGACACACACATTTGCTGAAGAGTTGTGGATGCTATGATAAAAATCTCTTCAGTGAGCTGTGGGATCAGGCATTAAGTAGTTAAAAATTAAGGCACAGCTCTGAATATAATTGGGCTCATTCCCTGTAGCTTCAAGTTGCTCCGTAATTGGTTCTGGCCAAGAGAACACTGTATGAAAGCACTGACACTTGTTGACCAAGAGAAGAGAGGTGCTTGTGAATGAGGAAAACAGTTATTTCTTGGCATTGTCTGGAATGGCAACAATGAGGACCTGGAGCACTGTGGGAAATGTTTAAATATTTAGTCTTTGCCAAGCTGCAGTTGTGATATTTGTGTATTTAGCTTGATAGAGAAATGAATTATATATAGAAGCCTCTCCCTACCATTTGCTGTCCATGTGTTGACAAACATCCCATCATTCTCTAGGAAGGACATAGCACAGGGACAGTGCTGTGCAGACAATTTACGTTCCCTGTTTGCCTTCCACATGCTACTTCCTCTTCAATAATATTTATTGATTAATTAATAATCACTCAACAGGGAACTTTTGGACTCTCTTAAAGTAGCACTATAGAGCTCAAGTTGAATGTACTTTTTTCTGAATCTATAGTTCTTACAAGATTTTGTCTTTTTTGAAGAATAATAAACTTCTTGAACAGCTTGATGCAGTAATCAAGGATTTCACTGAAAATCCAATTACAATTTAAAAGAAAATGTATTGGATTACTCATATTGAAATTTGAATAATTTGAGTTATCCAAAGTAAAAAGAAATCAGAATTGTATACCAATTGTCAGAGATACTATGCAATCTTTCCATGAATTATTTTGTATTTATTTGTATGCTTTTTTTCTTGGCTTGGCCATTTTTCTACACACACAGTTTTATTGGTTTCTTAATTCTTTAAAAGTAAAATCTCATCATATCTATCCTTCAGTTTATTAACTGTAATGATATAGGATTAGCTTTGGTTGATCATGGAGTGCCACTTTGTTATTTTTGAAATTTGATTCAGAATGGAAGCTCAAAGTCATCTCTCTCTTGTTGGAACTAAACTTCAGTTGTAATGACATTAGCAACAGCCCACTCATGGATGTTCAGTTCACTAACAGCCTTATCCTTGGACCACATAGATAACCTGAGGGCTGCAAAGCAAAAATATACCGGTTTCTCACAGAACTGCATTTGTAAAATTTAAACTGAAGGTAGCCAGATAGCACTATACCCCCACAGGCAGGGCTGCATAATTATTTTGGAGGCTGTATTTACAGGCTATTTTGAATTCTAAAACTTTTGTTCAGCTAAGGACTTGGTATTCCTACGGTATGGACAATGGTGTGGGTACATTGTGACTAATAAACAGAGAGAGAGAGAGAAGGAGAGAGAGAGGGAGGGAGGGAGGGAGGGAGGGAGGGAGAGAGAGAGATACACAAAAGATAATCCAGAAAGATCAAAAAGCTTCTACATCTTTCTATTGCCTTTCTTCCAAATGCACTCATAATCCATCTTCAGTAAGCTGGAGGCCTTGGGGAGGACTGAGGCTCATTTTTGAGAAATATTGCATTCTGTAAGGTCTCAGCCCAAAAGGACAGAAACCACAGCTGAATTTATTCTCCAAGTCACTGCTGCCTGTGGGTCTGATGGAAGTCAAGTTCTCTAATAAGTCTCCTGTTAAGGCCGTTCTCCTTCCATTTGTACTTTGATCCTATAACCTTTGTCTTCACTTCTTGTGATTTATTTTTCCACCTCTTCTTTTCCCCCCTCTCATTGCTGTAAAACTTGTCAGTTTGCTGAACACTCACTCTGTTTTAACACAGAAGAACAGTTTAGGGCTAAGTGCCTGACCATCCTCACAGAATATCATACCTTCCTTCTTTTAACACTTAACACTTCTTCCTCAGATTTCACAAGTAATGGAGGATTCCTCTTGAAACTACCCCAGAACAATCATGCTGGTGGTAGGATCTTCTGGTGAGAAACTAACTGCTCTTCAGTATTTCTGCTGGGCATGGAATATTTGTTCTGTTTTAACTAATACTTCTTTAAAGTGTTTTATTTTAAAGATTTTATTTGATTTTTAATTACTTGTATCTGGTGGGGGATGTGTGTATATGAGTGGAAGTGTCTGTGGAAGCCAGAAGAGGGTGTCAGATCCCTGGATCTGGAGGTAACAGGCAGTTGTAAGCTGCTTGAAGTGCATGCTGGGAACTGAACTTAAGTCTTCTGCAAAAGCAATATACACACTTAAATACTGGGCCATATCTCCAGCTCCAGACTTTTGGAAAGTCCATAATGGAGTTTCCACAAGTCCATTATGGGGATCTTGAAAACACCACCTACATCTCCTCCTTTCCTACCATTTTAGATAAAGGATGATGATATATTGCAGAAATACATGTTTTGGGATATATTTAAGGTACATTTTTTTCTTGATGGTATTCATTAGTCTGACTTTTAGACCCCATCCCATTCTCTACAACTTGGTACAACCTTGTTCTTCACCAGTTACTAATACATACAGCCTGTTTTAGCTCCAGGGCTCCGTTGTTTTGAATACATTAGTATTCTCAATTTTGCTCACTTGCAAAATGCCCATTCACATTAGTACTGCAATACAGGAGAAGCCTTTCTTCCCTTTGAATAAAACAGAATTTTGTCCTACAGTCAATGTCATTTTGAAGCCACTCCTTTCAGAGATTCTTCTCTGACACACCCTTCCAACTCAGTCTTCTCTAAATGCCCCACTCTCCTCTTTGTGTCTATGGAGCCAGGATAATGTTCCATTGAACTGTTAAGTCCTTAGAGTTGAAGTCATGGTGAAGTATACTGCTGTTGAGGTTGTTAATTTCAATGATATCTTTCAATGGACACGCCATATATCATATTCTATTTCTTATTCAAGAGAAAAGCAGTTGAATGTGTGAGTTAGTCTTACATAAAGATGAAAATAAGTAAAGGCCTACATGTGTCATTTGAGGATAACTTGATTTTTTTTCTTATTGGCCTTTGGTTAAAGTCTTAAGGATGAATACAGTATACACTATTAGGATTTTTAAAAAATGAAAGTAATACAATTTAACTTTATAGACTTTGAAACCTTAGAATGACAATTCTAGAGAGACTTCAGTATCAGCTAGTTTTTTTCACATTGTGATGGGTAATTTTGGTTGTTAACCTGATATATATATATATATATATATATATATATGGCTTACTGTTGTTATTTTTCTTTAATCAAACCTTCTTCCAAAGAACAATTATGTGTTTTCTTACTAGGAAAAAGAAGTTCTTCATCTCTTATATTTCTAATTCCCAGATTTCAGGAGCCTGATAGATGACTTGCAAAGTTCATTTACTCATTTCAATTTCAAAAAAGTTCTTTACTGGGTCCATTTTATTATTTTAATTAACATAAAACCCTGGAAAGTGGAAGGTTTTAGAATACATGAATTCAGAGTGTGTAAAATTAATAAGTCTACTACTGGAGTATGAATGCTTTTCACATATTTTCACATACTTTTTAACCATGTGAGAATCAATGATGTAGAAAGATAGCTGTACTATTTATAAATGGATGATGGGCACTGAGAAGTTGATTTAGAGACTGTTTTTCATGTGATGAAGGCCAAAATGTCAGAGCTGACTCTTTTGGATCAACATTTCAACCAGTTACTCTTTGAGGAAATGACCTAAGAGTATATATCATTAGTGCTCCCTTTGGGAGCCCATGGTCTCTGTATATAGCAAGTCTATCAGATTATGCCCAACATTATTGATCCCTTGGTTCCTTTGAGTTTTTATAGCATGATTTATATGTGCTATCTGCTCTTTCATCTACATTCTTCTTCTGCCTTATCTGTGGCTACATCTGTCCCTTTTCACTCTCTTTTTCACTCAATTGTTCTCATTGAATCCCCCTGCCACATTGACCACATGGTAGTTGCTCTGAATACAATCTGCAGAAATCTTAACAGTGTCTCATTACCATAATTATACTATATTATAATTTTCAATCAGCATTAGGTGAGATTTCCTTTATCAGACATTTCCAGGATTGTGCTATGTCTATATTTGTCCCATACTTGGTGATTTTCCTCCCCAGCCCAAATATCATTCCTCATAGTCTATCATTCCTGTGATTCTTGGGTCATCAAAGTGTTAACATTTCTCACATGGAACAAAGACTTGGTTTCCTCACTGGTACCTGATGACTGACACTTAGGGATATCTTATTCCTTTTAACTAAAAGAAAAGAGAAAATAAAAGTTCGGTCCCCAGTAGTTTAAAAAAAATACAGGGTGTGGTGGCACATGTTTATAATCTCAGCACTAGGTGGGAAGAGACAGAAGCAGGAGGATGGCTGCCAGCCCGGTTTACATAGCAAGTTCTTGACCTCTGTACACAAAGAGAGACCCTGTCTCAAAAATTATACCAAACAAAACCAAAAGCCTAGAGCAGTGAGGCAAGAGTTGTTAGTGTGTAGAAGACAAAAAACAGTAAACAGCAGTTGTTGAAGGCACAGAGATGAACTATGAACCCAGTTTGTCTGAAAAAGTAAAAAGCTAGCATTTGGATTTGATTCCAGCATAATTGGAAATTGTGAAAGATGTTTAACCCAGGAAGTGACAAGATCCAATTAAAATTTAAAAAGACTATGTAGAGAAAGGAATGGGGAGCGGGTGGGAAAAAGAAGCAGGGTTGGGTGGGGACTTTCTCTGCATATTAGGAAAAGCATGGAAATACAGACAACGGAACAGATTGGAGATATCTTTTGGAGATATATAAATTTAAATCTGTTGGAGAATTTAAAGACTCCAGTAAGATGTGAGATGTAAAATTTTCAGTAAAAGATATCAAGACAAAAAATAGTATGGTGATTGCTTTCACTCCTACTTTCACATTTCATATCCAATCCATCAACATAGCTAAGGCTCTCTGCCTTCAAAGCTGTTGAAGTCCTAAGACTTACCTTCTTCTTCACAGCTTCAGCTTTTCTCCAACCCACCACTGCATCTCACCTAGAGAACTGCAATAGTACCTAACTGCCTTGCTTCCACTTTCCCCAAGCAAAGCTCTTACTAACCTAACATCCACCCTGCAATTGCATCCTCTTCTCTATCGAGCTCAATTCTGCTAGTCCCCACCTCACTGATTCCCATTCATTCACACTGGCTTTTCTGCTTTTTCAAAGGCTCCCCAAAGGTTGTTCCAGTTGGTTGACCTTTGTGTTTGCTATTTCTACCACTTTGTTGTTGTTGTTATTGTTGTCATTGTTGTTGTTTAGTAGTTGTACAGATGGCTTCTTTCCACATTCATTCAATTTCCATTACAGGGTTACTTCTGTGACCATTTCCCTGAATTTTTGCAGTCACAACTCTCATTTCACTTTTACATTTATTACACTTATCGTTGACTTACATTCATATACTGACTTTTTTGTTTACCATTCTTTCCCATTACAAGTTCAACTCTGTTAAAGCAAGGTAGTGATTTTGTTTAAAATTAGTTTCCTGAACATCTAGAAGGATGCGGTATTGGAAGATAAAATGTAATATTTATTCTACCATTTTAATTTAGTTTTAAATGAGCAAAACAGGGCATTTTTCTCAGTGAAAGAGACAAGAAATTAAGGTCAACTTGTGTTTTTGCTTTGTGTAATTGGGCACATAAAAATGGGAGCTTCCTGCTGTGGTGGTACTATCCAAACCCCCCCTCCCCAGGTTTGGGGAATGACAGGAGATATTAGGTTGAATATGAGATCACTTTCAGACATGCAAGTGAAGGTTCCAAGATGGATAGAAAGACCATGTAATTTATTATCACAAATTAAAGTGAATGAAAGAATTAAATATAAAGTTTTGTATAATTTTAAAATAGCCTATAAGAATACGAGTTGCTTTATTACATTGGTGCTTTTTACAAAATAATTATTTTTAAAATCTTGCAAGTGTGTGTGTTTGAGTCCTTTAATGTTAATCAATGATAAAAATTGTATATTTCTACTTCATTATATATATTCTTGACAATTATCATTTGTATTTTGAAGATAGAAAATAGAAGGATACCTCAAACCATCTAAGAATAAATTTGTGCCTCACAGATTTAAGATGAACATTGTTTTCAACCAAAATTTTTATTCACACTATCTCAACAAAATAAATGTCTTTAGTGACTTCATGTTGAAATAGCTGTAAAGAAGTATTTTACTTTCCACAGAGTGAATTTTCAAAAGTCTCCCATGAACTGGATAAAATGATTGAATTACACTGAAGTTGAGTTAAATAGTGCCATTTGAGACATCAGACTAACACTGATGTGAAGCTCTGGTTTCATTTAGTTCTTCCACTTATTTGCAAAAGACAGAGTGTCAGTCGCCACTTCCTGTAAGAGAAAGCTTGGAGTTGGAAATTGTCAAAATTATCTTAGAGCAGCTATACTCTCTAAATAATAGGCCATACTATAAAACTCCTGAAGTGAATCTTTTCACACAGAGTATGAAACTCTTCTAAAGTAATTCCAATAATTTTCCTTTTATGCTTTGCTTTTATATGTACAAATTGTAATTTGAGGGCATATCTTATAAAAACTGCTACTATTATGGAAGACACAGATGTTTCCTCAAATTTGTAACTTCTCTCCTGCAATAGATCAGATATACTTAATTAGACATTATACATGTAATATTCATGATTGTATTTTACAAGAAATGGAAATATAGTCATTAATTATTCTGAAACATACATGCTTATATTTTTAATTCATTACTGGTAAAAGAATAATAAATGTGTTAACATGTAATCAGATAAAGAAGCGTAATTTTAGATTTATGCACAACTGCACCAAGAACAGTCTATTATCCAGATGCAGGATCCTATAGATCTCACCAACTGGTGGCCATGATGTCTGAAGAATGGGCCATGGCGCAGTTGGCTGATGAAAACTAGCAGTGGGGGGGAGCACTTTTGAATATTTTTCTCTACCATAGTTTCAGGTGAGAGGAGTTAACTTCCCTTCTATGTTTGAATGTAACTTTTTGTTTTTCATCAGAGAGGACTACCTGAACAAAATGAAACTGCTGGGTACTTTGGAACCTAGAAAGGACCAGAAAGAGAAAATAATTATCATTAGTTTGTCTCCTTGCCATTTTGTCTGGCCATCAACTGTGGTCTACCTTGTTCTTTCATGTCCTAAAGTCCCTGTGAACCTAAAATACACTGTTTTAGACAAAGCCAGGGCCCCATGCCATCTTTCTATCATTTGGAGAATGATGCAAATTTTAGGTGCATTTACTGAGCTCCTACATGTATCAGTTGTCAGTCTCTTGTCTTCACAGCAAGTCTGTGATAGCATTCATTTTAGAGATGAGGAAGCCTAGGCTCAGTGTTGTATGACTGATAAGTAATGGAAGTGAGTTAGAGCCTAAGTCAATAGTCTTCCTACTAGACAATGATTGTACTTCTAAAAGGTATACAGAGCTGACATAGAGCATATCTGTTGTGTTTTTTTTTTTCAACATCTCACTCATCCTGGTGACTTTACCACCTGAATCCTTATCATTGTTCCACTCACAGTGAATGAAAAAAAAAATTTGATACATTTTTATTCATTTTACATCCGATAATTATCCTCTCCCTCCTCTCTACCCAGTCCCACCCTCCCAAAATCATCCCCCTTTCTCTCTTCCTCGTCTCAGGAAAAAGGAGCCCCTACACACTCGTATCAACCCAACCCAGCTCATCAAGTCCCATCAGGACTAGGAACATCCTCTTCTACTGAAGCCAGACAAGGTAGCCCAGCTAGGTTAAAGTGTTCCACAAACAGGGAACAAAGTCCATGTCAGAGACAGCCCCTCTATCCACTTTCTAAGGGATTTGCATGAAGACCAAGATGCCTATCAACTACATATATGTAGGGGGCCTAGGTCTAATCTACATATGCCTTTGGTTGCTACTTCAGTCTCTGTAAGCCTCCAGGGACCTAGGTTGGTTTGTTGTGTTGGTCTTCTTATAGAGTTCTTGCACCCTCCAGATCCCTCTATTCTTCCTCCTACTCTTCTAGACTCTCTGGGCTCCACCTAATGTTTGGCTGTGTATCTCAACATCTGTTTTGATCCACTGCTGGGTGGGGCTTCTCAGAGTATAGATATGCTAAGTTTCTGTCTGCAAGCATAGCAGAGTATCATTAATAGTGTCAGCAGTTAGCTCTCTCCCACAGGGTGGGTCTCAAGTTGTACCAGTTGGGTTGATCATTCCCTAATTCACTGCACTATCTTTATCCCAGTACATCTTATAGGCAGGGTAAATTATGGATCAAAAAGTTTTGTGGGTTGGTTGATGTCCCATTCCCTCCATTGGAAGTCCTGCCAGGCTAGGAGGTGGGCATTTCTGTCTCCATGTCCTCTGCTGCTAGGAGTCTCAGCTAGAGTCACCCCCATGTCCCCCCAGGAACATACCTTTAGGCAGGTCTCCTGCTTGTTTCAGAGGTGCCCCCATCAGTTTCCCTTCTCTCTCACAGTATTTTCACTTCTTGCCCCCACTCTTACCACACTTAATCTCTCCTTGTTCCCATCCCCTCACACTCTCCCACTCAGTTCTCTCTCTTCATCCACTTCTTATGTCCCATTTATTAATTGTTGATCTTAGTGCCTGAGCTGTTGATGTTCAGAAAGTTGTTTCCTGTACCAATGTGTTCAAGGCTTTTCCCCACTTTCTCTTCTATTAGATTTAGTGTATCTGGTTTCATGTTGAGGTTTTTGATCCACTTGGGCTTAAGTAGACATCCAGTTAGACCAGCACCATTTGTTGAAGATGCTTTTCTTTTTCCATTGTATGGTTTTGGCTTCTTTCTCAAAAATCAAGTGTCTGTAGGTGTGTGGGTTCATATTTGTGTCTTCGATTCGATGTGTCTGTTTCTATTCCAATATCATGCAGTTTTTATTACTATTGCTCTATAGTACAGTTTGGAATCAGGGATGGGGATACCTCTCAATGTTCTTTTATTGTACAGGATTGTTTTAGCTACTCTGGGTTTTTGTTTTTTCCTATGAACCAATTTTCATCATAATCCTGAACCAGTGAAGCTATGACCTGCTGTTTCCTTTTAAGTAGACAGCATTATGCTTCTGCTTCATTTGCTGTCCCAGACACAGCAAATAGCAGTTCTAAAAATGGAGTCTGCTTCACCTAAGAGTTTCTCAACAACCCTGAGATGGATTACAGGAACTGTGTAAAGACCACATTTTATGCAGAAGCTCTAAATAGGCCCCTAAAAAAGCAAAAACCAAACAAACAAAAAAAAAAAAAAAAAAAAACCCAAGAGACTGGACTCAAACCAACTCTAAGCTCCCATCTGGATCATCTTCATGCTGTTTCTCAGAATGATGGGAGCTGAGAGAGTTCACAGCTCAAAGCCTCTTCTGGCATGGTCCCTGAAGTTTTCATATGGAGTGGCATTTTGCCAGCAGCCAGCCACAGGTAGGAATATTGTTGCTGTCTATGACCATGGAAATAATAAGTCTCAGCTCTTCTCTGGCTCTTAACCAGCCAAAATAATTGGCTTTAATTTTAATTTTTTAATGGCTTGAAATTAATAGAAGCAGATGCTGCCACAGTGTGTGGGTGTCCTCCAGAAGGCAGTGACAAAATAAAAAAAATGATGTTATAAAATAAACTGACAAATAAAGAATACAGTGTATAGGACAAAAAGGTTAATTCAAGAAAGGAGCAGTATCTTTTTGTTATCAAAAATTCAACTGGCAATATGTAACACCGCCTCTGTCCTCCCACCTACAGTGCCCATTAGCTGATAAAATGGTAATCTGATTAGACACAGAGATGTAAAATGTGTTGTCTGTGTCTAATCACTGTCTCATGCTTTCTTTCCCTCTCAGTGACTTGGGCAGATTAACTATGTCAAAGTGCAGAGAGAAGAGATAAGAGTAGATGTGCTGGTGACAAGGCATTATAATTATTTGGGGGAAGATATTATCCGAGTTAGGAGGAGTGAGTTTCATTTATGGAGGGAAAGTAGATTGATAATATGGTTATCTATGCCAGTTGTGTAGCTGTACCAGTCACATGAGAGGACATGGAAGCCAAGTGGCTCACGCTAGATGATGGTCTCAATCATTCCAGCCAAACAGAGATGAAAGGCTATGTGTAGCACAGACAAAGCATGAGATATTCTGCTGCTCTCATAGAAGGAAAAAGAATGGAAACTTATCTCAGTTACAAATATATGAGGGAAGTAGATGCCAAATTGCTTTGTGGCCCTGGATAACTAGGGGAACCAGAAGACAAGAGCCAAAATCATTGTGTGAGTATAGGATAGCATGGGCTTGCTGTGGCAGGAAAATATGTATTTGCTATCCAAACAACAGTGTACAATGCATAACACAATATTGCATACAGAACGTGCCTCATACATGGTACTATGGAAGTATCCGAGTGACTTTGCGATGTGTTGAATTCCTGTCAGGACTTACAGAATGATGGTCTCAATTTTTCCAGCCAAACGCAGATAAATGACCATGTGTAGCTTAGATGAAGCATGAGACTGGTTCTTCACTATTTCCTGCCCTGTAGATGTGAAGAGAGAATTGCCTGCTTGCCTGCTATCAAGAAAGACCTCAGAGTTAGAACTTACATATTCAAGCTGACACTTCCTGCTTCATTGCAGAGGAAATTAGAAATCTTATATTTTAGGGTCTTGAAGAGAGATTGAGAATATAAATTTAGAGAGTTTACACACTTGGGCCCTGGGTTTCTCACCTTCCATGTGTCCTAGTAACCTCTAAAAGGAAATTTGGGAAACTTAGTCAATGGATTTCAAGAGAATACAGAGAGGGAGGTTATTGGGAGGGAAACTGTTGCCTTCCATTTCATTCATTCACTATTGTATTTGTAAATTTACTCATCTGACAAGCCATGTATTGATTTCTCCAGGGCCAGGCACTATGTTAGTATCTGTAAATTTTGAGACAAATCATCAAGTAACAGTGTCTATACTTAGTATTTATAACACTTACTACATTGTAGAGTTGCTGACAAAGATTCAAAAAGAATATATCATTTGACCTGGACTTGACTTCTCTATAATTGGGAGACTATATGTTATAGAAATGTATGGTAAAGTCAATTGCACTGAGAAGGAATACATTATAAAGGCAAGAAGATGAGAATGTCATCTATTTAGGACATGATCCCAAGTGTCACATGGGGAGGGCACAATGTACTTATGTTAGGACGTTGAAATTATTTATTTAGAAATATATTCATTTATTCAGTGTATCCCCCCTCTGTGTAATCTGCACAGGTCCAGGAGTAGTAAGAGTGTGGACCGTAGGACACTTCTGTCCAAGAGTTAAGTCTAACAGTGAAGAAAACTAGGTGAAATGAGACACTGGCTATCATAATGCCGCACAGAGTGTGTTTGTGGGAGTCTGATACATGTGTATGTGCACACAGCCCCCTCCTGCATACACTGCTGAGTCTTGAGATGAGAACTACATACTTCTCTTATACATTGGATGTCTGCTTCCATTATCTGGGTGGAGTCCAAATGATGACCTGTTTTAAGAGCTGAAAAACATCTTTTCTCATTCCTAAGAGCATAAATACCAGTGTTTGTACTTTTCCTGAATCTCTGACAGGAGAAGATCTTGAATCTTCTCATTCCTGTGTTCTCTTGGAGGATCACAGACAGCCTGCTTCATTTAAGAAAAGTTTGATTATATCATCACTTTCATCATTTGGGGTTAGGTGGGTTAAGTTCAGAATATTGTACAGAGTTAAGGAGCTAGTACTTACAAAATGTTTAGAATGGCCTAGCAGATGGTCAGTGCTGTATACACACACAGGAAATCATCCTATAATGATTAATATCATGTTGTTATGTTTCTCCTTGGGTTAGCTCATTGCATTCAGCAAAATAAGAATGACTCATCTAACAAGTATAGCAATATTCTTTCAGACTCAGAAACCATATTTTTCTACATTCTCTGCTAAGACAAGTTTCTCTGCCTTTTCTTCTGTGAAATGTTATAAAGTCCTTATTTCCCACCAAGCTAAACTTAACCTTCTTGTTGCTGGCAACTGATCTTTGGGACACATCTTCTTTGCATTATTCTAGCATTTGTATTGCTTTGAAATAAATAAGCTTTGGAGTGCTCCATGTGCCATCACCAGTAGGGAAACAAGAAAGAGGTGACTTGGTTTCCATTTTAAAAGCATTTACATTCTCTTTAAAGAAACATCTGTTTACTTTCACTGCTCATTTTTAGGAGATAAACCAGGTAATAAAGGTCCTTTGTCAAAGCAGACACAAACTGCTGAAGACTGAGTAGTGGGGGAAAGCTTTAGAGAGGAAGCAAATTAATGGATTGGCATTTATTTGCACATCTCATTCACACATTTTTGGTCTGTAAATTCATTAATACATATTAAACATTTAACCATTTGCTAATAATCAAAAAAGTGTCAGGTATATGAATAGGATGTCACCAAATGAGAAAGAATCTGTCCAGGTGGTGGAAATATCAATTACTAAGATATGTAAATGTGCTGAAGAGTCTAAAGTAGTTCAGTGTGAATAAACATCTTTTGAGAAAAGGAGGAATGAGTATAGGACCCTAAATCTCAGGGAAGCCAGAGAGAGCCACGAGGGCCGAAGGGAAATGTGAGGTCAGACTTGTTTAAAGGGTTTCTAGCAGGAGCAGACTGCTGAGAACACTGTGAAACCAGATTTTTCTGAAATAGAAGCTAAGCTTATGAGTTGAGTGGCAAAGGGAAAATGGAATGACAAAACAGCAACATAGACTCTGAGGCCAACTGGCCTAATACAGGCCTTGGGTCTTTGAGAGAATTTTACCTCTTTGGGCTTTGATTTTCTTGTCTCTGAGGAGGAGGTGTTAATAACCCATGTCTCACAAGATGCTTGAGAAGGTTAAATGCATATAAAACAGTACACAATGCCTGAAGCGTAATGAGAACATAAGAAGAAAAATAGGACAAAACCAGAAGTATATTCCTAAGGAGAAGGACCCTTTTCCTTCCTAGTCTTAACTGCCTTCGTCTTTATTCCTTGCATCACCTGACTGATAAGCCTTTCTCAGGCAGGTTTCTGTGTGTATCTTTAGTGACACCTGGAAAATCTAAGCCCCAAACAAGGTCTCTGCTTTCCTAAATGATTACTGCTGGATCCATCACCTCCGCTTGTTCTTTCTGCCCTTAGATCAAGCATTCTCACCCAGGAGAGGAATCAGAACATCTGTAAGCACATGAATTCTGATTGAACATAAACAAATTCAGTGGAAACAGCAGGCCCTCAGGAACAACTGTTACACTTGGACAGAAGTTTGGAAAGATATGGTGACTGTGTTTAAACTGTGGGCCTTGGCTGGATGTACTAGAAAATTGTTGGAAATAATGTCATAACTTGAGGGACCTTATGGCTATAGACCTTGCCTTCATAAGAACATATGTTAAACAAAGGGCTCCAGGAGAGTCCTTTTCAGATCTCTGAGCCAGGACCTGGAGTGACCATCATAGCATGGAGCTCAAAACTCTTTCACTAGCTTTCTTTCCATCTATTAATACAACCTCTTGGGACTACCTTCCTTCCCACATTTCTGTTCTTGCATCTTCAATCACATTGCAATTGTGGAGCAGCACATTTCCTCTATGCCAGCATCTCTACACTAGTCTGTTTCCCCTTCTCTATTCTTGCCTTTTCACTAATGCTTTCTCTATAAACTTTTCCACCATTCACATTCTCCTCTTTAACTCAGTCTTGTAGCTAATAATATCATGCTTTTAATTTTCTATTTCCTTTACTTCTTTTGTCTTCATTTATTGCATGACACTTTAATATTTGATAGGAAAGCCATCAACGGAGGCCTGACACTCTTGAGGACAGTATTCATTTCTCATTCTTCTATACTCCATACATAGGAGCATCAGGGAATGACATTACTCCTTGTGCCCCATACACTTTCTAGGCCATTACTTCTTCACCTCATCACTAATAGCTCCAGAATTTCAATATAGGGAGATTCAGGATAGTGTTGTGGTTAGAATGAGTGTGTAGGGGATTTGTCTTGAAGGCCTTATATAAAATCCTTCATAATTCCTGCTTTACAATTAATGTCTGTCAGAGATACTGGGCCAAAAGGCTGAAGATAGATCCTCTAATGTATTGAGAGAAATTGGGGATGGTCCAGGCAGCCAGCTGTCTGTCATTTCTTAGTTTTGGAAGCTGCAGGCTCTGCACTTCCTGAATATTCAGATATATTTATCCTTCTCAGGTCTCTGATGTAGTTGAAGACTAGATAATTATAGTCTCACAGTTAAATTTTAAGTTGTTTAGGAATTAAAAGGATGTTCTAGGTCTAAGAAGATGTTTTTAAGTTGGTAATGCAAGTTAGAATGGAAACTGAGTTAGGTGTAGAACTTTGAACTAATTGAGGTAGATAGATAATGGAATATTAATATTAGTTGTCAAATACATATGGACTAGACATTGGGAATGTACGTTATACCTTATAATTTTCATAATTGTGGCCTAATTATTTTTATTGTTTTGTGTTGTATTGATTGTTATAAGAAAACAACCTTTTATTAGACTAAAAGGGGGAGCTGTTGGGGGGGGAGGTACATCTTAAATTAAAAAAAAAGGCAGCTAGGAGGGTGAGGGAGAAAAGGGTAGGAGGGTGGGACCAAGAGGGGAGGAGGGAGGAGATTATGATTGAGATGTAACTTGAAGAAATAAATAAATATTAAATAAATAAATAGGGAAAAAAGATTATTACTTCATTCTCTTGGGAATAGGATTTAAATGTCTGGCTTTGGTGAATCTAAGCACAGCCCTGGGCATCCTCTGATACCACCACTGAATTTATGTGAAAATTTCAATTTCTTCTGGCTTGAGTGGGGTATTTTCCATACAGTACTGTTCATTAGCATCTTCAAATTCTTATCCATCTTAGATCCCATGGCCTGACATTTCAACCACTTGTTTTCTAATATAATCAATGTTATAATAGTAAATAGTCTAATGAAGTCAAATATATGGCTAGACATCAGTGCTATATCATCTCTGCACTTCCAAAAAGTCTCACAGCCTCATCTCTCCATTTAACCAGTTAATTAGACTTAGAAAAAACACAATACAAGACTTTTTAAGAAAATACTACCTTGTTAGAAGACTTGTCTTATTTTCTTTTTCTATTGCTGAAGTTTCTAAAGCATTCTGACAGAAGCAACTTAAGGGAGAAAAGGTTTATTTTAACTCACAGTTCAAAGTCATAGTCCAGTATGGCATGAAGTTAAGGCACAGAGATCTTGCAGTAACTTTTCACATTACACCTGCAGTCAGAAGAACAAGGCACTCATGCATGCTTTCTCCTCTCTTAAACAGTACAAGATCCCTGGCCTAGAGGACGATGCCACCCACAGTGTTAGGGCATTTTCCACTTGGGTTAATGTACTCAAGTTAATTCCTTACAGAGATGCCCAAAGGCCCAACCCCCAAATATTGTAACTTCTGTAAAGTTAACATTTTAACACTAATCATCACAAAGCTCATGGATCTGTCATTCAACAAATTTCCAGGCTGCTCTACATGGGGCCAGTGCCATTCTTGAATTTCTTGACCTTATGTCATATACTTTCATCCTCTTGTCTACACATTTTTTTCCCCTCAGCTTTTCGGCTAAATGCCAAGTGATGGGGTGGGAGGGCAGGTCTCAATGTAGGCATTGTTCAGAAGTGTGCTTTATTCTTAAAGATCTTCTAGATCAATCTAGATATATAAGACTTACATAGAAATCAATAAAAGAGCAAGATCAACTATAAAATATGTGAATGGAACTGACCCAGAGTTGTCAGTACAAGATAATGAAAGAAGTTCAATTTTATCTGACTCATATATGAGTAGGAAGAAAAGGAAAAAAAAGGGGCATTCTCTGCAGGGCAACAATGTGGAAAGTTTGGCTCCCATAGACATGATGGTTTAGTAGCTCTGTGAAATGGTATGCATATTGTTTTAGGACTATGACTGAGACATTGTTTTTTTTTTCTGTTGTTCTCCTGATGTTCCTTACTAGAATATGAGTATTGTATTTAGAGACTACTCACATAGCACATTTTGAATCAGTATTTACACAAATGCTTCCATGGAAAATAAAATTCATGGTTAGTGTAACCTTGAGTCTTCAGTAGAGAAATTTCTATGTGCAGTGGACAGAAATTAACACAGCAACTTACTCTAAGTCAACATGTACAAAGTAAGTGTCTATGGTAGTCTTAGCAATAGGTGAAACATCTATATCATACCTTCCCCAGGACTCAGAGAACATAGCAAAACAAAAGGCAGAAAGATTATAAGAGCTGTGGGTTAGGAGGACAAGGATAAAACAAAGTGCTCTGGACATGGCAGAACCCCCACACTCATAAAACCCTAACAGCTCTTGTTGCCTACATAAGCTCTGTTTAAGATCAAGCCACTCAACATTCCAGCATGGAACAGGAAGGATCTCTTTAGCTCTACTGCTATCTGAGAAGCTATTGGTGGTAATGGATGCTAGAAAAGAGTCCATTTTCTTTAGGAGTGTAGTTCCTGATAAGTTGACTGGTTCAAGTGGATTCCCCTCTACCTCCTTGTATATGACCATACAAATTGGACTGAGTAGGATATTTAAAAAAAAGAACATAAAGTTGGGAAGGGCTGGGAGGTAGAGGTAGACCAAGGAGGAACTAGAGGGACATAAATGATTGATATTATCATGATATATTATATTTATATATAAAAACCCCTAAACTTTGGATAAAGTATTAAAGAAAAATTATATAATGTTCTGTAGAAAATAATAGTAATCATTTAGAGTAATACTGAATATTTTGTTCCCTTCTCTTAGATATTCACAGTGTATATTAGTTTGCTTTAAAAACTGTGACTTAGCCTTACAATAAAAAAAAAAATCCTGAATTCCTGAAAAAAGTAGGCTTCTCCTACTCACATCCCGAACTTCATTTTTCTTAAGAAATATTTTACCATTTGTCTTAGACACTTTTCAATTTCTATGACAAAAATGCTAAGACCAAAGTAACTTATAAAACAAAGTATACAGTTTGGGACTCAGAGTTCCAGACAACTAGAGTCCATGACCATCAAGGTAGGGACCATGGGAGCAGGCAGGCAGGCATGAATATAGAAGAGGATCTGGGAGCTTACAGTTTGATCTATGAACAAAAGAGAAGGAGAAGTAACTGGAAATGTCCTGGGCTTTTGAAACCTCAATCCCACCTCAAATGATATACCTCCTTCAACAGCCCCACACTTCCTAGTTCTGCCCAAAATGTTCCACCAACAGGGGACCAAGCATTCAAATATATGAGCTTGTGAGGTCCATTTCTTATTCAAATCACCAAACCTTTTGTAACTATATTGTCTATTTTTAAGTTTATTGACTATTTTCCTATTAAAATATGTACTCCATAAAGACCAAGACATTGCTTGTCATATTTATTTTGTATCTCCCAGCCCTAGTATAATACCAGGGCATACAGTAAATGCTCAAAATAGGGGTAAACAAATGTACAAAATTGGTTTGTCTTTGTTAATGTTGCATTTTCCAAATGACTGAGAAAGCAGAAAAATCTGTCTTTTACAAAATGTTTCCTTTTTCCCATGTTTTTTTGACCCCATGGCATTTCATTGTTCTCCTGTTGCCATGACACTGTTTTTCTTGACATTTTCCTAGGCATTCATTCCCATTTGTTAACTTTTAGGTCTCGAATTACTGTCATTGTTTGTATGTTCTAGGCAAAGACTGCCAGCAAAAAATGTTTACTACTATCGCTGCCCAGACCACAGGAAGAATTATGTGATGTCCTTTGCATTCTGTTTTGACCGAGAAGATGATATTTACCAGTTTGCTTACTGCTACCCGTACACATACACCCGCTTCCAGCATTACCTGGACAGCCTACAAAAGAGAAACATGGATTACTTCTTCCGGGAACAGCTTGGACAGAGTGTGGTAAGGCCAGCGTTCTTGCTTGGGCTACCCATTTTGAAAAGGCAACAATAAAGTGGGAACTTGGCAATGGCGTTTTGTAGAACACAAATTATGAAAAATAGTCTTCTGTAAACGCTATGCTCTGAAGCACTTACAAGTTTTAAGATAGTAAATAGAAAGAAACTTTAAATAATTGTTCTATAACTAGCAATAATCATGTAGGGATAATTTTGGCTACTGTTTTTAAAAGTGTGATTCATTGCTCCAAGGGTACCAGACAGTAAGAGAATAAGATTTGAGACAGATGGTTGTCATTATGAAGGAAACTGAATCAGCTCTCTTTAAAAAGCTCTAGAGAATCCCAAAGTCACTGAGAGAAAGAAGGTGTCTACTAGGTGCTGCAAAAGGCATGAAGGCACTTCATGACTGCAGACCTCTGAATGGGGAATCAAGTTGTTTCTTAGTGATCCAGCTTGAATTACATTGAGAACAGGTTAGTAACAGGGATGTGACCAAATGTGCTTTCTGTTTCCATCCTAAGTCACTTCTGAAACTCACTTCCATTCTGTGAGTTTAGGTTCCTGGTCTAGAGACTTTAATCATTCATTTTGTATTTATTTTTAACTGTTGAAGTGAAAAATTACTCTAAACTAGGTGGTTACAGATCTCTGCTACATTCATGGCTGCAGAGGAGAGGAAATTGTCATGCTGATTTCATCACCAACAAGCTGTCTGCATTCCTTGGTTTGGATCTCCTTCCATTTTGAAGCCAACAATGGCTGGCTGAACTTCAATGATTCTCATTCACCTGCCCCCCTCTTTCACTTGTAAGGATCGTTATGATTGAACAGAGGTCACCAAAGTAATCCTTCTCATCTTCTTGAGATGCTTAATTTGATCTTACCTGTATACTGCCATTACCATTCAAAGTAACATATTCCCAGTTTCTGGAAATTAGGATGTGGGCATCTTGGGATGGATTGCATTATTTTCTCCTTTAGTCTTTCCCTCTCTTTTTCTCCTGCCAAATCAGAATTTGAAGTTTTTCTCTTCATCAAATATATGGCATTCTCTCACTGTGTTGATTGGTAAAAAGGGAAGAGACAAATAATAATTTGGTTTTATGGTTCACTTTAGGTCTATAAAGCAGACATATTGAACAGTCACCAAAGTAAATACACTAATGGAGCTGGAAGACAATACTGGGCCTCCTAGCATGTCATGGTGGTGAAACTGTCTTTGTTTAGTGTCTGTGGGTTACCTGTAATTCTCACTTAATATATTTCTCAAAAAAGAGAGAAATAAGGAAGGTGTGTGCGTCATAAATCTTGAGAGACAAATTTGATTATGATGATGTTCTTGGTCTCTGAGCTTCTCTGTCCTCTAAGATTTTCCTAAATATTTTTCCTTTTTTCTAACATTATTCCCAACAGTGCTTCTGGAGGGTTTCATTTTTATCTGGGACCTGTGATATGAGCTAAAAATTGGGGCACATGGTGGTACATCAATAGGCATACTAACAGGAAGCAAATGGCCGGTTCAAATTAGGGTATCTTAAGAAAGACATTATGCAAAATCTATATAGACAATAATTGAGAAATCACAAGATACAGTGATATATTCTAGGACTAATAACAGGTCAAAGAGAACAAAGGTAGAAAACGGTTTTCTGAACTAAGTCATATAGTCATTTGATAAGTCACTTGTAGAAGAAGAATAACCTTATTTAAAACATACTGTTAGCCTGAGAAGCCATTTCAGGAAATAAATTGAGACAGTAAATATAATCATATATACTTCTTAGTTGCAAGAATATGTTGTGGGAAATATTCTCTTAGGTGAGAGTTTCACAAAATGTTACTTAAACAAACTAAAACAGGTATGTCATTGCTATAATCTTTTGGGACTACCAGGGACTATGTGTCTGCAATTAAGTAAAATGTTGTATATAGCCTGACTGTATATAGTCTTCATTCTCCAACTTCTGTCTGGTATCCCACTAAGGTCCCCTATTGGGCAACCTAACCATAAGGTAAAAAAGCCCATTGGTGTGGCCCATCCAGATCATCCTCCCTAGAAAAGCACAAAGGTGAAGGGTAGAGACTGGTTGTAGAGTTAACTAAAACATATTAGACACACTTAATTCTATTATCAATATACTAGAGACTGGGATTATTTTAAATGGAACTATTAGAGAAAGTCTAAGATGAATGTTTATCAGATATATGAACTGGTAGATATTTATGCACTTAAGAAGAGCATCTGCTTATTTCTCTCATTTGTCCTCCAGGCTACTGAGTGAATAATCACATTAATGAAAGAATAAATTAAAATACATTTTAAGGGTATTATTAAGAGCTGCAAAGAGAAGACCATTACTAAGAAAGTCAATGAGTTTCTAATAACAGAATATCTAAAAAATAATAGCAAAAATAACAACTTAAACAAAATAGAAGTTTATTTCTTTTTTCTCTTTTATTATTTTTATACAATATATTTTGATCATTAGATGTTGAATTCTTTTCTATATAAGTCTGAATGTTAGCAGTCTATAGCAGATGCTGTATCTCTGCTCCTTGAGAGCCTCAGGGAGTGATGTTCTTTCAGGTTTCTGTCCCTGTCATCAGTGGGAAGTGACCTTCAGCCTCATTATCAGATATGGAATTCCATATTACATCTATGTTCTAGACATAGAATAAAACAACTGAGTAAAAGAAACAATATAGCTATAAGGCATGTCATTCAATAGAATTCTTACCCATATTTAAGTAAAATAAGGGTTTGAAATGATTTCTTTGTTCTGAGTGGCCATGTTCTGTCTAATAATTGGTTATAAAGGATAACTGATATTGAGTGACAGCTAAGGTCACTGCCACAGGAAGCCTCAATTCTTCTTCCATCTCTAACATTACACTGCCAGTATGTTATTTCCTCTTTCTTGGGGTGTTTTTTTTTCATTTGTATTATAAAGTTAAAAATGGAGTTGAATAGAGAGTATCAAATTATTCTTTAAGTTTCTCACAGAAGAAAATGAATGTGTTTAGGATGCCATAAGAGGCATGGTAGGGACATATGAGAAAGTTGTACAAGCCTCAATATGTTTCCAGAAATAAATGTATTCCATACCAGAGAAAATATACATGCCCAAATATATTTTAAAGCATATAATTAAGGTCATGAATTATTTAAAGGGTTAGTGTTCAGAGTAAATACCATGCAGAAGATAAGCTTTAACCTGAGTACTGAGAGATGAGTAAGGTTACTGGATACAAAACTGAGAATATGGTTACACAGAAAACAGAGGGCTGGAGTCACTGCATACTGATATTTAGTTAGACATCTGGCTTGTTTGGGATAGGGAATTCCTGGAAGATTAAGGTAGACAAGAGGATTACAGTCAACTTCTTGGAAAACCTTCCCTGTCCTATTGGCTATATACTGCTTTCCGACATTGGATCTTTTTCTTTATATGGTCAATCCTAATTATTTCTCAGGGTAGCTCATGGAGTAGAAAAAAATTCTCCAGGTATTAAATAAAGCCAACAAGGTAAGTTCTTTGCTAAGTTCACATGTATGAGGGTCAAGATTTAAACTAAGCCTTTAATTCTAATACTCTTCATGACCCCTCTGATAGGCACATTGAGATTATTCTTAAGAAAGTAAATCTGATGAATTTTCAATGTCCACATGTGCCATATGAAACAGGTCAGGGAGATCTGTGGATCAATTCAAGCCCTTACGTTGAGTCTCAAAGTAGATGCTAAAGTTTTGTGGGCTGCCTGGCATCCTTTTGCAGGCAGAACAACAATTGATTTGGGTCTCAGGGTATAAAGTATGACTTATGTCTGAGGCAACACCATAATTAGTTAATCCTTATCTCAGTTTGGAGGCAGGATAAATACAGTGGGAAGGCAAAATCTACCAACATGGAATCTGAAAGCACAGGAAAGAAGAAAGATTTACATTTTAGTGCCAGGATTATTCCACATCATAGTCATAGCTGCCACTTTGCTATGCAATCATGTCAAATGACATTTTACTTTGTTATTCATCAGTTGTCCCTGGTAATACAACCAAGAAAAACAACTTTGAAAATAAAGACATCCTGGGAAAGCTCTTTTTGTGATTGTCTTAGTCATATATTACCTTAAAGATACAATCATATGGTTCTGAGCAAATTTGCAGATATCAATAAATATTACAATATATTGATTTTTGGTCTTAACACCAAGAAACCAACTAATTCAATCAAAAAATGGGGAACAGAGCTAAACCAAGAATTCACAAAAGAGGAATCTCTAATGACAGAGAGAGATTTGAAAAAATGCTCAACATCCTTAATCATCAAAGAAATACAACTCAAGACGACTCTGAGATTCCATCTCACACCTGTCAGAATGGCTAAGACCAAAAACTCAGATGACAGCACATGCAGGCTAGGTATGGAGAAACAGGAACATTCCTCCATTTCTGGTGGGAGTGCAAACTTGTACAACCGCTATGGAAATCAGTATGGCAATATCTTAGAAAAGTTGGAATAGATCTACTGCAAGACCCAGCTATACCACTTCTGGGTATCCTCTCAAACAATTCCTCACCAAACAACAAGAACATATCCTCATCTATGTTCATAGCAGCTTTATTTGTAATAGCTAGAAACTGGAGACAACCCAGATTTCCCTCAGCTGAAGAATGGATAAAATTTTTTTTTAAATAATAAAAAAACCTGGATTTTAACCATATAGTACAGGATAACTATTCTACAACCAACAGACTGAAAGGAACAGGAACATAGACTTGGTTATCTGTTAGTGGGATACTTTGCCCTAGTGGACCTGCCATGTAGGCCCCCAGTGCAAGAGGAAGCTCTTAGCTCTCATATGACTGCTGAACTGAGGGAGGCTGATATGTTGGATACCCCACACCAGAGGAGGAGTAGGATAGGTGGGAGAAGGGGGAGAGAGTGGGAGGGTGTGCCCAGGAGGGGAGGAACGAGGGGACTGTGATGGAGATGTAACTTGAAGTAATAGGTAAACATTAAAGAAAAACATGAAATAACCTGATTTAAAAATATATTACTGTAACTGAACTTTTAAATTATTATTTAACACTTATTTATTTATTACTAAATTCACTTATAACAAACACCAACAATTTCTTAACTACTAATCCTATAAATTCCTACAACCCCTTTAACCTATCCACTAAACCTATTGATAATTATAACAACTACTTTCATAACCTTTTAGAATGATACAGTCTTTGGGCAGGTCCTCAGTCATCAGGAACACAGTCTTTGTTGTAGATTCTTTAACGCACTTAACAGTCCTTCTTCTGGATCTCTCAGATGCTGGTTCGTCAGGGTAAGTTGGTTATTGCAGTCTCACCTTAAATAAGGCTTCATGCTTTCTTCTCTGTGGGAGACCCCAGCCGTCTGCAGGCCAACTTACTTCTTTTGAATCAGGAACTCAGCTGCTCTGCCTCAGTCCTTAAAGCCAGGCACAGTTTCCCCTAGGCCACTGATCAGACAGATCAAACCCCTCTAGGCAAAAGCTGAGCCACAGGGTCCAGTCCTTGGCCTTTTGGTGTCTTGCTCAGGCTTTCTTTGCTCACCGGCTTCTTTCTGCTTCAGGGAGAGAGCTGGCCATCAATGGCCAGCCCTTTTTTCAGCAGGACTCTTGGAGCTCTCTAGCATCAGGGCCTCTTCTTCTTGGCTCCATACACTGTTCTTAAATAGGAGGAACTCTGTTTCAGCTTAATTTGAGCTCTGCCCACTTAGCAGCTGAAAACAATGTCAGGCCAGATACTTTGTTTCTTCAAGTCTATTGAGTCTTTCCTGTTTTTCCTGACTTCAACCTTGTTTTTCAGTCTATTGAGTCTTTCCTGTTTTTCCTGACTTCAACCTTGTTTTTCAGTCTATTAAGTCTTTCCTGTTTTTCCTGACTTCATGCTGATAATGCTCTTCAGGCCCCGAATTAAGAGACAGTATCAGAAACTCCTATATATTTTCTAAATCTAATTTATCTAACCCCTACATATTACAATATAGTTTTAAAACATTTCTATTGCCTCATAAAGATCCCTTGATCATCTCCACTCTTGTCCACAGTGAATACTATAAATTCATTATTTCTTAATATTTCATATACATGTTATTATATAATAATCATTTTTGTATTTTGAATATTTCTCTT
This sequence comes from Lophiomys imhausi, assembly GCA_907164525.1. Taxonomy (NCBI): domain Eukaryota; kingdom Metazoa; phylum Chordata; class Mammalia; order Rodentia; family Muridae; genus Lophiomys; species Lophiomys imhausi. The sequence goes on from CAJQZJ010005020.1 coordinate 10,310,200, forward strand.
AGCATTGCAAACATGTTGAAACACATATTTGCAATCAAATCATAGTGCGTTGAAAGTATGCTTCTTATGTTGTATTTCTTCAGCTATCAAAGTTTAGAAAGGCTTCACTCTGGGGCTGTTATGAGTTATGCTGCTACACACATTTCTATGTCTATATGGAGTGCTCATACAATTACATTTTTTCCTTAGGCAATGTCTTACCTTCCTGTTGCTGAGATAAAATATAATGACAAAAAGTAACCTAAGGGAGAAGGGCTTATTTTGGTTTCCAGTTCAAGCAAGTCACAGCTATCATGGTGGAGATGCCAAGATAGCTAGAGTATGATTTATCATATCGCATCCAGGATCAGAAAACAGTGGATGCTGGCTGGGCAAGTTCCCTTTCTTTGTTTATAGAGTTCAGGATCCAAGACGGGGAATGGTGCTACCCTCAGTGGTCAAGAATTTGCACCTGTGCTAACATCATCAAGACAATCCCCAACAGACATGGCCTGCGAGACTCTAGATCTCATCAAGTTGACATCTGAGATTAACCACCACAGATAGATTTATAAAAATAGAATCACTGGTCACAAAATCAGTTTATTATGTTCAAGTTCAAAAACAGAAAACCATGTCGCTGTGCCATTTAATAGTTTGTAAACAATGTAGGTGGATATAAAGACTTCCCAGAACTGGGAATTATCTACATATTATCCTAGTCACTTTAGGTTTTGTGTTTGGTCATATCTTAATGTGCTTTTAATATGTATTACACTAATAAATGTTTTCTTTTGTCATTCATAATCCTCATAAAATAAATACCATTCATAAAAATAATTTTGTTTTTCATTAAAAATGTTCTTTGGGAAGTATCAATTGGAAAAACTAAATTATTATATATAATTAAGCATTAAGACATCTTCATGTGTTGCTTAGATGCAAATCCTTGACCACATACATGTTTAACAAATATTCCCTCCCAATCTATTCCTGCCTTTTAATTTATTATATAAGCCAAATTTCTCTTTTTTTTAATGTATTATTTATTGCTTCAGGTTACATCTCCATCATAGTGTCCTCTTTCGACCCTTCCCAGTCCTGCCCTCCCACCCTCTACCCCCTAATCCTTCCATCTCACTCCTCTGGAGTGGAGTGTCCCTACATAACAGTCCCCACCCCAGTTCAGCAGTCCTATGAGGGTCAAGAGCCTCCTCATACAGTGGGGGCCTACAAGGCAGCACCACTAGGGCAAAGTGTCTCATTGACAGGAAGAAAAGGTCTATGTTCCTGTTCCCTTTGGTGCATTGGTTGTAGTATAGATATCCTGTACTATATAGCTAAAATCCGACTATAAGTGAATAGATCCCATGTACATCCTCTGAGTCTGGGTTAGCTCACTCAGAATGAGCTTTTCTAGTTCCATCCATTTGGCTAAAAATTGCATAATTTACCTGTTTCTGATAGCTGAGTAGTATTCCATTGTGTAGATGTACCATAGTTTTTTAATCCATTCTTCACTTGAGGGACATCTGGGTTGTTTCCATTTTCTAGCTATTACAAATAAAGCTGCTATGAACATAGATGAGGAAACTTCCTTGTGGTTTGTTGAGAAGTCATTTGGATGTATACCCAGGAGTGGTATGGCTGGGTCCCGAGGCAGAGCTATTCCATGTTTTCTAAGATATTGCCAGACTGACCTCCATAGTGGTTGCACAAGCTTGCACTCCCACCAGCAGTGGAGGGGGGTTCCCCTTTCTCCACACCCTCACCAGCATGTGCTGTCATTTGAGCTTTTGATCTTAGCCATTCTAATAGGTGTGAGATGGAGTCTCAGAGTCGTCTTGATTTGCATTTCTCTGATGATTAAGGATGCTGAGCATTTCTTCAAGTGTCTCTCAGCCTTTGTGAATTCTCTGTTTAGCTCTTTCCACCATTTTTCAATTGGATTATTTGGTTTCTTGGCATTTAATTTCTTGAGTTTTTTGGAAATTTTGGATATTAGCCCTTTGTCAGATGTGGAGTTGGTGAAGATATTTTCCCAATCTGTAGGCTGCCGTCTTGTTCGAATGACAGTGTCCTTTGCCTTACAGAAGCTTTTCAGTTTCATGCGGTCCCATTTATTGAGTGTTGATCTCAGGTCCTGAGCTGTTGGTGTTCTGTTCAGGAAGTTGTCACCTGTGCCAATGAGTTCAAGGGTTTATATTAAGTTTGAAGTTTGAAGTCCAATTTATCATTTTTCCTTTTTGTATTGTATCCAATATCTGTTTCCATCTAAGGACACAAAGATTTTCCCGTGTATAGTTCTCCACAGATCTTGTAGTTACAGCTTTCATTTCAGTCTCTCACCCATTCTGAAATAATTTAGTGCTTGTTGGATTACACAGGATAATCTGATCACAAGCTTTACATTGAAGCCGAACTTTTAAGTTATTATTTAACACTTATTTATTACTAA
>CAJQZJ010005020.1:10327636-10346800 GCA_907164525.1 Lophiomys imhausi
AAGCTGATAAGCTAATTGCTCACAGCAATTGATCTTCATGCCCCAAAATAAGAGACTGTATCAGAAACTTAGGTATTCACTAAATCTAACTTATATTAACCTATCAGCCCCTTCATTACATATCAATTATCATTTTCTGATACCTTTGCTTATTTATTTTTTTAAAATATTTTTTCAGAGCACCTTCAGTTCACAGGGAACTGAGAAGGAAGTAGGAAAAAAATTGTAAAACACTCCCTATTCTCAGTTATTCACAGCCTTTTTCTGTAGTCAATATCCCCCAGCCGCTACAAATGGATCTACTTTTTGTAATTGATAACCCTACTTACCAATAGCTATCATCAGGCACACATTATTTATAACAGAATGCACTGTTTTGTGCATTTTATGGACTTGAAGCAAATTATAACAAAATTCGCCCATCATTTTCCTGTATAAAGGTTAGTTTGCCAGCCTTCAAAATGTCCTCATGGCTTCACCAGTTCACTCATCCTTAGTCTGACATGTGGCAACCAACCTAATCTTCTATGTTTTCCATAGTTCCTCCTTTTCTGGGATGTCAAGTACTAGGAATTTATAGAACCTTATCCACAGACTTAGTTCACTTAGTGACATATATTTAACTATCCTCCCTATATGTCCATTGTTTGATAGCTCTTTTTACATGCTTATCAATATTCTATTTTCTAGATAAATTATATATTACATGTCTGATGAAGGAAATAGTAGCTGTTTCAAAGTTTTCATAGTGTAAACAGCAGAATACCGTCATCCCAGTTAGTTTTGGTCAACTTGACACAAGCTGGAGTCATCTGAGGAGAAGGACCACCAGCTAAGAACAAACCCCCATCAGACCTGCATGCAGAGAAGCCTGTTGGGCATTTTCTTGCCTGGTGATTGATGTGGAAGGGCACAGCCCACTATGGGCTGGTATATCAGGGAAGGTGGTCCTGGGGTACATGAAGCAAGCCAGGAGGAGCAAGCCAGTAAGCAGTTTTCCTCCATGGCCTCTGCTTCAGTTCTTGGCTCTAGGTTACTGCCTTGAATTCCTCCTTTCCTGACTTTCTTCAGTGAAAGACTGCTACCTAAAACAGTAAGGTGGAATAGACCCTTACCTCCACAAGCTGGTTTTGGTCAGTGTTTTATCACAGCAACAGAAGGCAAAACAACCAGCCAGATACATCTACTGCTGTATCCTCAGTTCTTCTGACTCTGGGACCTTGAGAGTATCCATAGCGATTACGTATATTCTAATGGTTGTTGGCCCTAGCCAGATCTTAGGGTCATACTCTTGGATTTTGTAGTTAAGCTCTTTCATGATTTTATGGCTCTTCTAGGCTTCTAACCAGAATATCTCAGGCTTCCAATCTTGTCCCAAGGTGGGTTAAAGGCCTTCTTTATTCTGAAATTAAGATGAAGGTTAGTCAAAAAGACTTTTCCTCCTATTGATGCAGATATCTGGTCAGCCTAGGATCCCAGTTCAATGGGATAACACTTTTACTATGACTCATAGATCAATAATGTGGTTTAATTGATCAGGGTTTATTTAAGGTATACTGGATTTTTAGTATTTATTGCACTGAATTTTACTCTGTATCCACAGAGAAGTTCATAAACTTATTTGATCTATAGTTACTTATCTATATTATAGAATCATTTATACTTATTAGGGAAGTTAAATGAATAATTAATAAGGAACCTAGCCAGAGTACTCCACAAAAGTAGAATGATAGCACATACATTACTATGTTTCTGAGAAACATACATTTCGTATGTGTTCAATGGATTTTCCCATTTAGACTTGCTTATCTTTCAAGAGAACTAAGATCCTACAGTGGAACTGTAGAGGAAGGTAGAGACTGAGAAAGGCATCCTACAATTCAACTATGCATGAGCACCAGCTCCTGTTTACCTGATGGCAGTCCTACATATAAGTTTCCCCATTAACCAAAGAGGACCTAATAGACAGCAATTTATGTCTTCATTCCAAAGAGAAACAAGAAATACTCAGATTACTTGTTTGCCTTTGCAAATTAGTATGATTTCAGAGAATGGAACATACACTTCCTACTCCTTTTGTCTTGGTCCAGATTGATTTATTAAATACTAGACTATCTCTTTCTAAATTATTTAATTCCATCCTTCAATATCATTGCATTTTTTTCTAGCTTATTTATCATAGCATGACATTAAAACATTGTTTTGTTAACAAGAAAATAGGTTTCCATTATCTTTCATACATAAAAGAGGGTAATAACAAAATGTTAATATGCACCACAACTATTGAATCAGCCTCCTGATTCTCATTCAGAAATATTCATACATATTTAAAAGCTTCCTTTGTCTAACTAGGTCAGAAGAACATTACCCAGTCTTGATATTGTTTGCCCAAGCTGCCATTCCATAAGAGTGGCAGGGAGACAGATGGTTGCAAGTTTTCAGCAGTCTCTCCCATTCATAGTACCTATACTACAGGCAGCAGAAGTCATTACATCTAGAGGCAAGAAAAAAAATGAAAGATGAATCTTCTAACAGTGCCTTTCCCTTCTAGCTGAAAAGTCAAGAACTAAGGACATAGGTGAATGAGCCTAATGGGAAGGACCTTGGTTGATGATTAGGCCTCTCCTGCTCTATGTTGAAACAAGAGACACATTTTAGTCATATCATACAACCTGTTCTTTTATATTGCTATGAAGAAATATCATTGTCTAAGTGACTCATAAAATCTAGATATTCATTTCTTTCCATTCTAGAGAATGAAAGTCTCTGAGACCAAGATGCCCCCTGACCGAGTTCTATTAAATGCCTTCTCCAGATTCTAAACTGCTAAATTCTTTTTTTTTAATGGGGTTCAGATTAACTACCTAGTTTAAAGTAATTTCTTCCAGGAACTAGAGCCACAATTTTTACCCCATTCTGTCTGACTTTAATTCTCTGCTACCCAAGTCCCTTCTTGAACTGTGTGTTGTGTGAACTTCAGAAGATCATGGAAACATTCACTGTTGTGGACAGATTTATCCTCATAAGTCATCAGGGTGGAGTGATGTTGCCATTAGGGCTCTATTTTGTTTCTTCTCTGACCTGCTTTAGGACCCAGCCTGCCTCCATCTTTCTCTGTGTTCAAATCCTTCTGTATTGGTCATCTTGCCATTAACCTAGTCAAAAAGTCTGATTCAGATATTTTATCTTCTTTTTTTTTAACACCTTTGATTCATAGAACAAGGTGTAGGCCATCTTCTATTTTGGAATCTTCCCTTACCTCCTATAGTTGTAGAATTGAACCATAAAGTAACAGATGATGATGTGAGAAAAGGAACGGTGTTTCTCCAGGTCCTCTTGGAGTTAGTCCTTCCTTATTGAGGGCTCCTGTAACTTCCCAATGACTGTACATAGGGAAGCTTATCTGTCTGCCCTTTCTTCTGACCCATACTTATGGCTAGAAAGTCTTCTTCTAGTAAGTCATTTCTATGTAGTCTGGGGAGTTGAATGTGGTCAGAAGAATGATGAGTGTGCTTTATATACCAAGTTTACCCTCAATATGGAAGCTAGATCTTTGCTTCACCTAGCATTGTCTGGCTAGGGATAATTTGTTTTTCTGGTCATTTCCACCAAAGCAGATAAGGTCCAGCTTAGTCAGATAATCACATACTGAGAGTGCCAGCAAAATTGCTCCTCCTTTGAAATTGAGACCGTGGCTGATGTTATGTGGAATCCATTGCACACCTAAGAACTGGTGAATCTGTATAAACATGTTTACATTTTATTTGAAGACTCACCATACTCAATGAGAAGGCATTTTTATTGATGTAATTAGTAATAATAATGTTGACAACATCAGGCACAATCATATCAAAAACTGAACTATTCCCAGTATAGAGATTTTAGAATCAGAGTGATCAACATTTGAATTTCACCCATATTATTATCATAGTACATGGAACCATTCATTGTTAAACTTAGCAAATTACTACATACTACTTAGTCTGTTTCTTCATCTGGGGTTAGGAAAAATAAACTCTCCTTTTCCCAGCATATTCTGGAGTGATATAAATCAAAAGTAACATCCTTTGAGCACATTTGTGCATCATACTAGCTAAGCTGATAATAAACATTATCAGATATAACTCTTATGACAACTTTTGAAGTCTAACTTGTTACTCTGTCTACTTAAATATTTGGAAACAGAAATATAGGCAGATTAAACAATTTACCTAAAAAGTACAAAGCTAATTAATGACAGTGGTTGTATTTTAGATCCAAACCTAAACAACTTATCTCAAAAGTCTGTGATTATTTTGTAAAACTAAAAATTAATTTTTGTTGCCTAACAAACAGAACATTCTTGATTGGTATCAAAAATGTAACAATATGCTTTATTTTTAAAGATTTATATAAATGTAAAGTATTGGCTTTTTGTTACCTTTTACTTTATCACTTAGTAAGAATTTCTAAAAAGCTGTGTTTCTCAGAAAAAGACCATGAAAGTTAGTATTTACATGGTTATCTTGATCAAGGTAGACAACAGGATTTGAAAGTCTTGCTTGGCTTCTGATGTTTTATTTTATCAGACTTAAATTATTCACCTAAAATGTCTATACTGATTATATTGACCAAAGAAATAAATGCCAAAACAGCTTCCCACTTTTGCTGGCTATGAGTCAGCATGGTCTCAGAAGACAAACAGCTTTCCTTGAAGTGTGAACTCCTCACACAGATGTCCATAAGGAAGGATTGAAGAAGTAGGAAGGTCTCATTATCCCAAGATACTTGCTTTCTGAAGCCCAGGGAGATGTCTTCAGAAAAGAATTTTCTTCAGCATAGCATGTAATCAACCCCTCATGTAGCACCAGTGTTTTTCTACAGCATCCATGTGAGCAGCTATCCTGGCTGTGCAGACATTTCTTTCACCATTGAGGAGGACTGACTGTTTCCCACACCAGCCTATTCCAATGGGGTCAGCTTCCCATTGAGCTTCCCATTCTTATTGTTGAGTCAGAGATGGAGTCATCTTTGATAGGCTTAAATTGTTTAAATTAAAATAAAATCACATTGTACCCCTCCTTCTCTTCCTCCCACCAACCCTTCTTAGATACCCCCATGTTCTCTTCCAAATTACTGGCCTCTTTTGCTTGTTATTGTTATGGGTCTATGTATATTTGTATGTACATATACATATACACACTCATATATTATATACAAACATATCAATACAACTTACTGTATTCATTTAGTGTTGCATATATACAAGTACACACACATAAGTCAATGAGACTTCCCTCTCTACTTTAGCATGTACATTGATATTATCCTTATTTAGGCCTTGTTTAGGCTGCCATATTGTTGAAATATCACAGGTAAAGCTACACTGTCATATCTGTGAGACACAACCCCACAGCAGATTTTCTGCTGTCCTGGCTCTTAAAATCTTTGTGCCTGCTTTTTCTACAGTGCTCCCTGAATCTTAGTTACAGGAGTTGTGTTTTCAAAATCTCTATTAGGACTAGGAACCCCATGATCAATTGTTCTTTACATTTTGACCAGTTGTGGTTGTCTATAATGGACCCTATCTGTTGTAAAGAGAAGTTTCTTTGATAAGGGGTGAAAACTACTCCTATTTGTGAATATACAGATAAGTATTTAGAATGCAGTTAGGACTTATGATGTTTTTTTGGTTTTGGTTTTGGTTTTTTTTTTTTTATAAAGTGGTAGTAAAAGGCTCACCTCTGAGATCCATGACACTACTAGCCCCATGTAGTTCATTGAGTTCCCAGTATGAGGCATAATTTCTCTCCTGTTGAGTGGACCTTAAGTGAAGTTAAAGAGCTTTTCATTACTGCCAAGATATGAGTGCCACTATTGCACCCTTAGGGAATTATTTCCATGCTGGTCATTTCTGTGATTTATAGGCATATTGACAGTTTTTAAAGGTGTACAAGTAAGGAGCTCAGGAAGGAGAGGGAACAGGCAGACAGAAACAGAAACACACAGAGAGACAGAGAAACAGAGACAGATAGAGACAGAAAACAAAAGGAAAGAAATGGTCTAAAGGTTAATTTGTTTTGATTTATGCTTTCATGTTGTAGTGAGAGTGTTGATGTAAAGTGAAAGCAAGGGAATAACAAAGCTTTATTTTATATGACATATGCTTGTTCTGTGAAGGATGGATTCTAGGATAGAGAACATTGTTAAGGAGCTAACAATTATTTCAGTTGTAAAAATGGCAGAAGAGTTGAAAATGTAAGAAATATCTAGGAGTTAAAATTCATGGGACTGGTATTCATTAAATGTGGGTAAAGAGAGGAGACAAACATTGTCTAAGTTCTGGCTTCTCTGAGCTGGTAAATGGGAGAGTCATCATAATGGGGAGAAATGGGTTCATAAAGGATGTATTCAGTTCAGCTAGAAATATTTTAGTATCTAGAAATGTCTAGAAAACATATGTTCATTCCTGAGGGAGCTCAGTTATATCAGAAATAATTTCTAAGCAGTCAATAAGATTGAAAATCTCAAGTAGTGACCTATTGCTTCTCTTCCCATCATCCATCACACATATCTAATTTTCTGTCCATAATTCTGATCTGGGCCTAAATTAATTCATTAGGCTCTGGAAGAGATGGTGCCTCCTCTTGCATGCAAATATACTGTGAGAGTTCTCATCAGGTGTATAAACAAGACAGTTCCAGTTACCAAAGGACCAAGGCTGTGTCTGTAGTTATTGTTTTGTCAGGACTGGCTCAGAAACTAAGCCCATTATTATGCCAAGTGGAAACAACAGGATCTCCAGAATCAGATCGGGAATAGTAGCTTCTTTACTGTCCTGCTGGGTGCCTTCATCCCAGATGTTCTATTGAGTGGGCATGGAATTGTTGCCACTGCAGCTCCTCAGATGCTATGTGGGAAAAGACATGTGGCATTGTTGAAAATGAATTAAACAATGAGCAATGCTGAACACTAGATTTTCATCTAGATATTTCTGAGAGTCCTCAATTTCTAAATCCATTTCCTCCTGAATCCTAAAACGCTTGTGGGCTGTGAATAAAAGTACTATGTGAGGCTACCTTAGGGTTAAGCTTCTGCTCTTTGTGTCTTCCTCTTCAGTGGGAATTGCTGGGTATATACATAGTTCATTAATTTTTGTTTTATTTCATTCAGTCAGAATGCATTGGAAATAAAATATATGCTGGTTACTATACTAATAAGTACCAATTACAAGAAAACAAGACATGATTTCTGCCCTCTTGAAGACTAACATCTAAAGTTCAATTGTAAGTTAAAAGGTTAGGTTGGGTGCCTCATTGCTGAAGAAATTCATTAGAGTTCTTCTGGCAGCCATAGGGTCAATAAAATGTGAAGAGAACTTTGAATTCATTAGGTATATGCCAGGTGTGTCAAGTGGTTCATATACATCATCCCACTTAAACTCTCAATAACTCCACAAGGTAATATTGTACATTAAAAATGGGAATCTGAGTTTAAAAAAGTTAAGTGATTCTTTTTAGTATTATGTAGCTGCTATTGATGTGATTTGGGCTCATTAAACACCAAGTCTTAGGCATTCATTGGTATAACACTAATGAAAAACATCCAAGAGATTACAAGTCCTGGACTGACTGTGTCTTATTCTGACCTTAAGCCAAGGTTTTGCTACCTGAGATTCAAAAATGTCTTTAAAGGGGAAGCACAGTTCCCTAATACTAGACAATAAAGGGAGTATATGTGTAAGTAAGTGTGGTCATTTTGCTGGGAAGATGATTCTTAGCTACTATCAGGTTCTTGAGGTGTCTATGGCCACATATAGATTAAAATCCATTACTTTATAGCCTATTCTGAGTTTTGCTCTTTCCTTCTATGTCCAAACTTGAGATGACTATTTGTCACTGAAGGGATATAAAATATGCTTGAAAGGCTTTGGAACTGGGAGGTAGCACCTCTTGACACCATTTACTTCCAGTACGTCTTTAAGACAAAGGCTCTTTTTCTCACTAAGCATTGCCTGCCTAGACTATGTAAGTGAGTATGTGGTCTTAGGACACTGTCTGTCATCTGGGCCACAGAATGCATGGCAGATGTGAGGCCCTTGGTGGACTCCAAGTGGCAGTGTCCAGACTGATAGGCACTGAGACTGCTGTTGGCAGCCGGGAGGCAGATCGCTGCTGTCAATATTCAGAAAGAGACTGTTTGCTCAGTCACTGTGTGTCTTGAATAATTCTCTCAGATCCCGAGTCTTTAGTTGGACAGCCTTGAAGGTCAAGTTCTCTGACACTCCAGTCAGAGGATAGGCCTCTTGATGGCTGAGTCCTGTCACCTGTGTCTTTGACATGCTTCTGTCCTCAACTAGATTGTGCTTTCTCCCTCTTGCAGTGTCAGGATGCCTGAGCTCTCAAGTGACTGAATCAGTGCTAAATATTTAATGAACAAAGTCTTCCTTCTCAGGGCCTTTGATCTAAAACTTCTAAAACCATCTTAAAAGCCGTTCAGAAACTGGTTGTATTTCATTACAGTTACTTAAAATAGATTTGTTTTATCAAAACAACCTGCCAGAAACTCTGAAAGTTGGATGAGTAACCCCAAGAAATTTTGACAGGGCTGCTCTCCTCCATTAGGCACCTAGCATCTCTGGGCAACCCACCTGCTTGCTAAGGACACAGCTGTCATAGGCATGCCCACGGTGGATTTAGAGCTATGCGCAGAGGAGGCGGCAAGACATCAGGTGCCTGGGGAAGCTGTATCAATAACACTCCTGTGAGAAGAGTGAAGAGTTGCTGAGTGTGTCACAAGTCAGGGGCTTTCCTTGGAGTCTCATTTCTTGAATCCTGTGCAATTTTTGTAGCAGTCCCATGAGGACTGTGTGAGTGTCTCTTGTGCCCACCAGGAAACTGAGGATTGTGACCTACTCAAGGTTACAGGATACAATTAAGATGGAGACCTCCTTCTAACTCACAACCTGGGAGCGTTTATTTGTCTTTCCTCCTCAAATTTGATATTGGTCATTTCCCTGAACATTTTCAGTGGCTTCTTTCCTTAGAAAAGACAAAAATTAACATAATATTCTGGTAATCCTAAGTGGTCACCCCTAAACACATATACATGGTGGTGGGAAACACTAAAGAGGCCAAAAGATTCTCTCTCTCTCTCTCTCTCTCTCTCTCTCCCCATCTCTGTATGTACATGTGTGTAACAGAAAATTTTTATGTATACTTATATATGTATTAATACTTAACAATCACCTATAAAGTTCTAAATCCTAAAACCCAAACCCTAATGCTAAAACCTATAATCTAACTAAGATATCTTAATCTATTAAAAAAAACTTAACACTAACTTAAGTTTCTCAAAAGGATATTCTCTCAGGTTAATTCTCTTGGTGTGGATCCATACAGGTAACTAGTTTCTTTCTTTTTTTTAATTTTTTAATTTTATTTAAGAAATATTTATTTATTTAATGTATGTAAGTATTTTGTCTGCATGTATGTCTACACATCAGAAGAGAGCATGGGATCCTGTGGGACTACAGTTATAGATTGTTGTGAGCCACCATATGGGTGCTGGGAGTTAAACTCAGGTCCTTTGGAAGGATTGCCAGTGCTCTTAACTGCTGAGCCATCTCTCCAGCTCCCAACAGTCTTTCTATCTTAAAGTCTGTCAGTCTTATTCATCAGATCTTAAGGCCAGTTTATAAATTTAATCTGTTTCGACCACTGAAGTGGGGCAGCCTTTTAATCAGTCAAGAATTGCCTCAGTGGTCCTAAGGCCCAATAATTTGCAGGATGAAGTTTCTTCCGCTCATCGTTCAGATGCTTGGGGCTCCAAGGACTCCGCTCTGGTATTCTGGCCATTTGGATGCTCTGAGGTTCCAAGGGGAGAAATGTCTCCTTTTCAGCATTCTGGAGCACCAGGGAGGGTTTGTCTTTACTTTCTCCACTAGTGCGGATTGCCAGCAGGTTGGGGTAAAACGATGATGATCAGTGGAGTGTCGTTTCTCAGCATGTGTTGGTAGAGGAAGATAAGGAGGAAGGCGGGCCAAGACCCCATTGGCTTCCGATTTAAATCCCTTGTGTCATAATGTGCCACAATGATCTTGGCCACAAATTCCAGCTTTTCATTACCATAATTCCTGGCAGGCTTTCCAAGGCACACCTCCACAACAGTGCATTCTGTGGTCCCATGATCAATGATTTCATCTGTTCTTGGTGGATTTTCAAGGCATGGCCTTCAATGGTAAACAAGTCCGGATGTAATTGTATCCACCCATACCTTTCACCTGAGACGCCAAGCTTCTGCCACTCCAAAATCCCTATGCTGCTAGATTCTATATTAACTTCATTAACCCTACCACATGTGTCTGTGGATATGTGACAATAATAAAGAATAAGAGGCCTCTCACCAATCTGTCATGAACTGTGAGTCAGGAAGTGATTTCCATGATACCTTCTAGAATAGAGTGATCCTTGTAGCAGGTTTTCTTCCCATTCAATTATTTTAACTCATTTTAGCTCTGTGCTATGCACATGGAAACAGAAAAATGATAAAATGGCATAAAATAATGAAATACATGTCCTCAAAGATTTCAAAATATTAGAAGACAAGATTTTTAACCCTTAATATTGTACAAATGTGTGAAAGTAATAATAAGTCAATATAATACATTATAATACAGAAGATGATGAGATCGGATGGTCAAGACATTCAGAGGTGGTTTACTGGAGAAGTTAGTGTGTTAGTTAAATCTTGAAAGACAATAATTGACTTTTTAAATAATGAGAGATTTGAAAACCATATAGCTCCAAATTGTGAAACAGGATCAGAAATAGAAAGAGACTTGCTCTGAGCTTCCAGCTTAGATCATGGCAGGATCCTATGTCCTGGCTCCCAGCCTAGGGCTCTGTGCTACTTCTCAATGTAAGCAATTGGGACATTTGCTAGAATAACTTGCCTTTGGATATGGAAATTGGAAACAGGTAATGGAAATCAGGGAGAGAGAGAGAGAGAGAGAGAGAGAGAGAGAGAGAGAGAGAACATATAAACAGGGCATGCAGGAAACTCAGAGATAACTTCTTTGTTAGGAGACATGAAGTCTGTGACCTTTTGAAATTAGAGGATTACCTGATATTACAAAGCCATCTCCCTTTCAACTTTTTAGAATAAAGGGCTCCTTCAAGAGTATTTGTTTTGCTATTATTCTCTGGGCCATAAAGACCCTCAGTGTCCTTTACAAAAGCTTTGCTTCTACAGTGACCAGCTTTTCATTAGAATTCCTGGGCATCATCCAGTGTTGCTAAGTACTCTGCAATAAACACATGACAGTAAAGGAGAGACCAGGATTGTTACAGCCACATTCTGAGAGAGTTTCTTGGATACTTCCAAGATACCAAAAGGAAGACATGTTTGCAGAAATATCTTGGCTGCAAATAATCACCTTTTTGCTTCTTTGCTGTCATATACTCTTCCTCCAACTCAGCCAAAGAGAACCCTGAGCTGCTTAGTAAATTACCCTGAATTACCTAAGTACTTATCTTGGAACTGAGGACAGTGGCCACACTGGAAAAATCAGATGGAGTGGTTAAATTTAAAGGTACAGGTCAGATGGTTTCTGCTCCTGGGAAACATAGAAATAGGAACTACTAGAGTTTTGAGGATTCTTCTCTAGGAATAAGCCTGCTTTCTAGAGTAAAGTGTTTGAATCATCCGAAAAAAATTAAGTTAAAACATATCTCTCTCTCTCTCTCACTTCCACATCTTTCAAGAACTGCATGTCTTACGTGAGTTATCTTGCATATAGTAAGTGTTTATTCTCTTTATCTCTCAGACACACACATGCACACACACACACACACACACACACACACACACACACACACACACACACACCAGTACCCCAAACAGTTTTTTGTTTGCTTTTCTTCTCCTTTTCCCAGTTTGCATCTCTTTCTCGGTATATGCCTATGATCCTGCAGTCACTGTTTCTGGCAATTGGATTTAAATAGGCCTACTGATGTCTTTGTCATTCTTTCCTTCTGGCCAAAAAAAAAAAAAAAAAAAAAAAAAAAAATCTGCGAATGGTCTCTCTGGTGATGGGAGAGCATTACAATACCATCCTCTTAATTGCCCTGAACTTTATACATTTTATTGAAAGCCTTTTTTCTAATGTGAAATTCAGTTTCGGAATCACAAATCAATGTGACTTTCAGTTTTGTTTCTGATGCATCTTTTGCAATTATCAACAGATGAATGATACAGTTTTCACACGATCGATTTTGTTAGAAAAATCATTAGATTTAGTTAATGATTTCGTTAATGATATTTAGACAACACTCATTATGTAACACAGAGGTTCCAAAGTTTGTGACACTGGTTCAGTATTTGGCTTTACTTCCTTGCATTTCTGCTTCCCACAATATTACCATCACAGGTGATTTATGCTACAACATTAAAGAGAGAGTTCATGAAATGTCTTGCTTGAAATGCCTCTCTTGTTTTCCCTCATCCCTGTGAGGCATATAACATTCCATTCAAAAGAATCTGCTTATTGTTCTCCAAGTTCTCTCTGTCTCTCTGTTTCTGTGTGTGTGTGTGGGGGGGGGGAATTGTGTGTTCACCTACCAACCTATCACCTGCCTTTTCTTGGGTCAAGAAAAGCATGCATCAAAACTCTTAAGAATTGCTATTCATGCTTAAAGATGAATTTCCCTCACTTAAAACCTGTTTACTACTAAGCATATGTAGACCCTCCTTCCTTTTTCTTTCCTACTGTTTTCTTGCTTCTCTTTGACACAATGCATTATACTACTGGATTAGATCCATTACTATATGCCAAAACTATATGGAGTGACTTGTTAGGGATCATGCCTCCTCATTCAGTTGGTCTGGACCAATTCTGTGAGTGGTGTTTTTTATCTATCATCTCACTTGATTTAACCCAGTTTCATGATCTAAAGCATTATTCCTCTCATATGTTTACCATATTTGTGGTGATAAAGAGAACTCTCAGTCAAGACTTCTATCTCTTAATAGTCTTTTTCTCATTCCATGTCTGGGAGTGCCATGTGTTCACTACTAGAAATCTTCTGCCAGTTAGATTTTTTCAGCTCATATTGAGAATGAAAAAATAAAAATAAATAAAAAAATCCAGATACTCAACAATAAGAGCTATTCCAAAAGTGCCATCATTTCATTTGAAGGATCCCATATAAGAATGTCAATATCATGCTGACTGAGGAAAAGGAGACTAACAAGGGCCCAGGCTCAGAGACTGGGATGTTAGTCTTTGGAGTTGGTACCAATTAGCACACATTTTTAAATCACAGAAAAAGAGATGCAGTTGATAATTCAGACAGTCTGGGATTTCATCAAACTCAGAGAAAAGCCAAAATCCCTGAAGAGAAGCGAAGAAATGGATGTCCTCCCACATCTGGCTCCAAGAGCTCTGTAGCAAACTTGATGATGATTCTGTTTGGGCTGTGTTAGTAAAGAATTTATGGATAGGAGATGTTAAATTTATAGAAAATAGGTAACTCTGTTAACAAACTTTAAACCTCTATTATCTAAATGTGGGTCCTGTTCTCAGGGGAAAGAAGTAGTTAAGATAATAGGTGTATCTCTTCTCAAAGCACCCAGTCCAGAGTGAGAGGCAAGACTCATAATGGGTAATTATGACAAAAGAACCTACTGCAAGAGTTAACTGGTGATGCTAAGGGAGTTAAAGGAGGAAGAGCATCTTCTACTGTGCCAACAGAGTATTAAATAATGCTACAAAAAGGCTCCTAATGCAAGTGTTTAATTTGTGGTAGGAAGACACCAAGTATGTATTCTTTCTTATTTTCCTTTTTGTTCCTTAGTTAACCCTTCAACTGCTTTTGTTGTCTTTTGAGGTGAGGTTTCAGTATGTGCTTGTTGCTGGCCTCAACATACCGTCCTCCTGTTTCAACTTCCTGCTGTGATTTAGAGGCACATACAATATGCACCACTTTATTTGATTCATTAGTTCATTAATTCTTTTCTTCATTCTTTTCCATATCACAGGATAGTAGATTTGCCGCTGTGGTGATGAAATAAGAAGAAAATAGCCTTGTTTAGTCCATGATGGTTTGGTCAAGGCTATGCAGAGAAGACTCTAATCCAACCAAGGATTTGCTCACCTGGTCTATGCACAGACTCCATAAGACATCTTCTATGCACCTACACATGCAGATTACAAAAACCTATTTTTATTTCTGAAATTCTGCTTCCTGACTAGAGTGGGAGTTAAACTTTATATTTCTTCAATGTTCAATACCAAATGGCTTATGGGAGCCCTGGCAGAGTGGTTTCAAATAAGCATTTTAATGTAGAATAAAGGTCAACGTGCTAGAATTTGAAACCATTAATCCTTTTGCTCTTAAGGAAGACTGTACTTTAACAGAATAAATAACAGATTAAATAATAAGAGTTCTTGAAATTCCAACAAGAAAAAAATTACACATTACATTGTTGAGAGTTGAAACCAAGGAGACCTTAATGTTCTCTTGCTCGTTCACTTATTTTCAGCTGCCAAGATTTAGATGGTAAAGAAAAAAAATGTTCTTTTAATTTTCTTTATTTTGCAGGGAGAATGTTTAAGTCTTTGAAGGTTAAGGGATCAATTGTATTGGGAAATAAGCCCTTAGTTTATAGGTAAAAGAAATGCATCATCACAGCCTATAGAATAGAAGCCCCTTGCTAACTATTGTAGCTTTCAGATAGTAAAGCCCACAAGGGACAGAAAAAATACAGTCATCAAAGTGAATCAACAAACAGCCTGAGGCAGTAACTCCAGGTGAGCATCAAGATCCAAGTGAAATGTGACCTGATCTGAGTAGGCTCCTGTTAACTCCTCAGTCAGTGCTAGTGATCCCTCTACTTCCAAAGTTACATGAAAGGCTACCTACATATCTACTTCTCATAACCCATCCCTTGATGGTTCCCAAATCTGTCTTCTTTTTGCAAAATTTTAAATAGGATTTGAGGTTATTAACAAAAAAAGAAATAATATTTATTGAATTCTGTGTTCGAGAAATTACACTAAGCACCTTAAAATCAGTAGTCAATATAACCTCTACCCTAACCCTACACAGAGACACTTAAACAAAATAAAGGGGCTAGCTAACCTACCCAGGTCCCACTGGTGAAGCTACCATCATCGGACAGTGGTGAAGCCAAATTTCAAATCAGGGTCTATGGAAAACATATGATAAGGATTTTTGTACCTCACACACCAGAGGCTTGAATTCATCTTGAATTCATAAAATGCCAAAATGGACATCATTGATGGTATTTTAAATAAAGCAAAGATACATGCAAACTTAAATTTAAGAAACTTCTTTGTGGCAGGAGAGTCTGATATTGAAAGACAGATGAAGAGTATTTTGTTTACCTGACTAGATACATAGGGAGCACAAAGACACTAAATACTGAGAAATTAGTGAGACTAAAGAGTTAGCTTTGGCCAGGCTTCAGTTTAGTAGATATGAAAATAACTAAATTTGGAGTCACGAAAAGCTGCTCTGTGGTTTGGGAGCCTGGGTAGAATGTGGCACTATGTACAATGATAAAAACATGTGGTACCTTGGAAAAATGTTCTCTGGGAGGGCCTTCCTGCCCAGTACCCAGACAAACAGAATAGAATGTCCCTATACAGCCCCTGAATGTGCAGAGCTTCCTGCCTCCCAGTGTGTAGGGGAAGATGACTGAAGAATGCCGACATTGTCTTGCTCATGATCTTTTATGGAGTGTGACTTGTGACACAGGCTAAATAAATATTTGTTGATCATCATGCTATGGGACATGCATGACTTCTAGCATTCCTCTTGACCTCTGGAAGGGAAGTAGAGCAAAATGCACAAGGACTGGAAGCCTATGACCATTGAAGCTTCCTTGAATAAAACGGATCTGCACACTCTGGGAATCAAGTATAATGACTTAAAGAGGAACTAGTATCTATGCATAATGCTTCCAATTTAATCCAGTTAAGAATCTGAATTTACTAATCTGTTGACTTAGTCCAAAAGATACATTTGGAAAGCTGAAAGGGCCCAACAAAGAACTCTTGTCTTTGTGCTTTGTGTCTTCATCTCACTGAAGTTATCGTCTATTACTCCTAAATTCTCTCAGTTTCTCACTGGCCTAAGATACTATTCATTCTTGAGAGTCTGGAGTTCATTCTCTATTGTTAAGGTACTGTATAGGTAGGGCTTGGACCAGGCCAGACACAGAAATAAGAAACACTAATTAGGAAAACACTACCCCAATTTTCCATAACCCCACATTATGCATTGGCTATAAATACCTGAAATGCTCTTGATCTGAGTCAAGGCTAGCTAGCCAAATCTTCTGTTACAAATTGAGCAGCTAAGATTCAAATTAGTCATTCAAAATTAAATGACTAACACTGTGAAATTTTTCTTTTTTATATCCAGGCATCTTAACGCAGGACACTTTCTAATTTATAAAGCAATGAAGACACTAGAGACTTAGGATAAACTTGCTTTAATCAAAGGTGTCACTTGGTGGTAGACCCTGTGCTCACCAAGCATGAGGTTCTGGATTGGATCATTAGCATGAAAGAAAGAAAGAGAAAAGGAAGGAGAAGGAAGGAAGGGAGGGAAAGAAGAGTAGAGGGAGGAAGGAAAGAAGGAATAAAAAATGATAAAGCCAAGATAAACTAAAATACATAAAATACAAGTCACATAGCAGGTTCATATAGGTATATAAGTCATATAGTTATTGATTCAATTAAAAAAATTTACTGAGTTTACACTGCACATTGGAGTTTTCCAGTATATCAATGAACAGGAACAATGAAATCCCTATTCACCCAGAGTTTTCAGGCTAGCTGGTAAGAGGATATTACACATTTAGTAACAACAGAGTGGCCTGTGCCCCAATAGAACAAACACTAGAGGCAGACAACCTGGTCATAGAGGTCATTTTGAGGAATTACCACTTCAAGTAAGCATGGGAATTAAGGGGAAGAACTCTGATGTTAGATTCCTTCCTCTAACACATACTTACTATATCACCTTGGAAAAGTCATGGAACTTCTCTGGGTTTTAGTGTCCCATCTGTTAAGTAAGAATAAAAATAGTTGCTATGACTAGAGCTTAAGGAAGATCAAATCAGAAAATATTTAGAAAGTACTCTGTATTCAGCACATATTAAATACTCTTCAAGGGCTTTTCAAATAACACTGTAAAGAAGTTGAGATCCAAATGAACAATAGATGATAACTAGACAAATAACAAAGGGAGAAGAGGGTCTCTTCCAGTGAGCATGAAGGCTCTAGAGAGACAGTCCATTCCAAGACGCTTAAAGCAGCCAAGGATTACTTGGATAGAAAGTTCCCTGTTGGTTCTGGAAAGAAGCATGCAAGGCCTTGAGGATGGAGTCAAGGTGTTGGTCAATCATGTTACATTTTATCAAAAATATAAGGATTCACAGAAAATTTAAAGCACAGATACTCTTAATCACATTTGGGATTTTTGAAGTCCTTCAGATTGTTAGATTTGAATTGCTTGCAGTGACCCAAGAAGAAAAAGTGAGTCAGAGTCAAGAGTAAAACAAGAAGGACACAGGCTTCCTGTCTTCCCAGTCAGGGCTTTTCTCATGCTGCACAGCATCTTCCTAATAATGCTTAGATGGAGTTATGTCATGGTAACTGCTTTCTCTTTACTTCTGGATGTTTGTAGTACTTACTTACCCTTTGAGCTGCATCACCTTCATTAAGTGAATGTCCTGTTCCCCTGACCAAGAATGTAATTACTGAAGGAGAGATCAGATTAAAATTGAGTTTCTGTAATGGGCCATTTGTTTGGAAGGCAGCCTGAAGGTATTTCTGGGAACTTTAATCAAGGGGGAGGGGATATATAACTTCTGTGATGATGATGATTTTTAGCACAATTGAACTCCAGACACAGCCACTTTCTACATCAGTGAGTCATTCATTGCTTTTCTGAAGTTCTTAATTGGAAGAGGTTTGTTTTTCTCTGCAGTCTAGACTCCCAGATGGAAGGGACCTTAAAGGTCATAAAGCTTTACCAAACCTTGGTCCCTGTATACCGAACTCTTTTCAGTAGGTCATCCAGTCTTTACTAACATGCCTGTACTGGCAAGGAAACTGCTGCCCTTAAAGACATCCCTTGCTGAAGTAAGGCACTCTGAGTGAACTTTTCCCCTCTAGTAGAAGTGAACTCTGTCTCTCAGTCCAACACATCATGCAACTTCTCTGATTCTGCTGTTGTGAGTCAGAGGGACTCACCTGCCCCTGGTGCCATTTATAAATTCTTAGCATCACACTGCCCTATGCCTTCTCTCCTATAATGCTGTCCCATGTATTACAAATAAGCATGGGAACTGAACAGTACAGTGACTTAAGAACCAATGAAGTTCATTCCTTTCTCACAAAATGGTTCTGAATTGAGTAATCCCTCTGCTCCCTGCAGTCAACTATGCTTCCCACGATTGTTGGCAACCGTGTTTCTTCCAATGCCTTGAATCACCTTCAACCAGGGCATTGTGTCACTGACAGAGCCAAATTCAGATCCTGTCAAGGTCTAATTGATTGTAAGAAGAAAGACAGGATATAGAAAGTACTCTTATTGATTTAAAGCTTGGATCCCAGGTGGTACATGCCAAATCCAGTTCCGTTCCACTATCCAGACACTGGTGACATGACTAGACTTCACTGAAGTGAGAATGCTCAGAGGAAAGTGATCTAGCCATATGCCTAGGAAGAGGGAAAGAAGATATTTGGGGTTCTCTACCAGCCTCCACTATGTCCTGGAAGGTCAGGTGGCAAGCTACAGCTCAGAAGGGATCTAATTTCTGCTGCTAATCTTATTCTCATTTGACTTTTCTTATGACACATTGCAAAAATTGAATATAGTGAAAGGTACTGAGCAATTGTACCCAGAAATCTCAGAAACACACACACACACACACACACACACACACACACACACACACACACACACACACACACACACACACACACACAAACACACACACACACACACACACACACACACACAAACACACACACACACACACACACACACACACACACAAACACACACACACACACACACACACACACACACACACACACACACACACACACACACACACACACACACACAAACACACACACACACA
>CAJQZJ010005020.1:10371800-10392371 GCA_907164525.1 Lophiomys imhausi
CAAAAGCTCAAATGACAGCACATGCTGGCGAGGGTGTGGAGAAAGGGAACCCTACTCCATTGCTGGTGGGAGTGCAGGCTTGTGCAATCACTATGGAGGTCAGTATGGTGATATCTTAGTTACTTGGAATAGCTTTGCCTCAGGACCCAGCCATACCACTTCTGGGTATACACCCAAATGACTCCTCACTTAATCATAAGGAAGTTTCCTCATCTATGTTCATACCAGCCTTATTTGTATTAGCTAGAAACTGGAAACAACCCAGATGTCCCTCATCTGAAGAATTGATTTAAAAACTGTGGTACATCTACACAATGGAATATTACTCAACTATCAGAAAAAAATGAAATTATGTAATTTGCAGCCAAATGAATGGAACTAGAGAAGCTCATCCTGAGTGAGCTAACTCAGACTCAGAAGGATGCACATGGCATCTATTCACTTACAGTAGGATTTTAGCTATATAGTACAACAGATTATCTATACTACAACCAATGCACCAAAGGGAACATGGACATAGACTTTTTATTTTTTCATTTTGTTTGTTTGTTTGTTTTTGTAGTTTTCTCTCCCTGGCAATGAGACACTTTTCACTGGTGGTACTGCCTTGTAGGCCCCCAGTGTATGAGGAGGCTCTTGGCCTCATATGACTTCTGAATTGGGGTGAGGGACTATTATGTAGGAACATTCCACTCCAGAGGAGTGGGATGGAAGGGTTAGGGGGTAGAAGGTGGGAGGTCAGGGCTGGGATGGGGGAAAGAGGACAATATGATGGAGATGTAACCTGAAGCAACAAATAAATAAATTTATTTATTTAAATAAAAGAAATTAAATGCCAAGAAACCAAACAATCCAATCAAAAAAATGGAGAACAGAGCTAAACAGAGAATTCACAAAGGAGGAATCCCTAATTGCTGAGAGACACTTGAAGAAATGCTCAGAATCCTTAATCATCAGAGAAATGCAACTAAAGATGACTCTGAGATTCCATCTCATACCTGTCAGAATGGCTAAGATAAAAAACTCAAATGACAGCACATGCTGGTGTGGTTGTGGAGAAAGGGCAACACTCCTCCATTGCTGGTGGGAGTTCAAGCTTGTACAACCACTATGGAGGTCAGTCTGGTGATATCTTAGAAAACTTGGAATAGCTCTACCTCAACACCCAGCCATACTACTTCTGGGTAAACATCCAAATGATTCCTCACCAAACCACAAGGATGTTTCCGCATTTATGTTCATAGCAGCCTTATTTTTAATAGCTAAAAACTGGAAACAACCTAGCTGTCCCTCAAACAAGGAATGGATTAAAAAAAAAAAACTATGGTACATCTACACAATGGAGTATTACTCTGCCATCAGAAACAACAAAATCATGCAATTTGCAGCCTAATGGATGGAACTAGAGAAGCTCATCCTGAGTGACCTAACCAAGACTCAGAAGGATGCACATGGCATCTATTCACTTATAATCGGATTTTAGCCATATAATACAGGATAACTATACTACCACCAATGCACCAAAGGGAACCAGAACGTAGGCTTTGTTTCCTGTCAATGAGACATTTTGCCCTCGTGGGGCTGCCTTGTAGTCTCCCAGTGTATGAGGAGGCTCTTGACCCTCATATGACTGCTGAACTGGGGCTGGGAATTGATATGTAGTGACACTTCACTCCATAGGAGTAGGGTGGAAGGGATAGGTGGGCGGGACTGGGAGGGAGGGAAAGAGGGTACTGTGATGGAGATGTAACCTGAAGTAATAAATAAATACTAAAAAAAGAATTTTAAAAATCTCTGAAGGTTATTTAAACAGTAAGACATGTTCTTACATTTTCCTACATAGTTATATAACAAGAATCTTAAGTTTGTCTGATGCTGTTAATTTTGATGTGTTGGATACATATCTCCACCCCGGCATCCAGTGTGCTTTTCTTCTACCCTGAGGTCCAAGTAATGAGAGTCCCCTGTCAGTTTTGCATTATCTCCTCTTTTGATTTGCCTGGCCCATTATAAAGTGTTTAATCCTTCTTTCTGTGGTTCTTGCTTTTTATAACGGTCTTTAGATCAGCACTGTCTCATCATTTCCTTGCCTTCCTCTTCCTCATTCTCCACTTACATGGTTAGCAACATTAGTTCTGCTTATTTCTATCCACTTAATATATTTTCAACCAGACTTCCTTTTGTCTACCCCTAAAAATATAGGTGCTATTATTATCATTAATTTACTTATAATAATTAAAAAGCTGGAACAAAGAAACTAATTTATTTGCCAGGAACTGAAATCTAATGAATGGCTGAACCATAACCAATACCTACATCCTAACATGCTTATTTCTTGGTTTCTAATTGAATGGGTAAATGAATGAATGCACTTGTAAAATTACCATGTGCTTCCTACACTTCCACTATTTTTTACCTGATAGCAAGAAAGCATGCCTCAACCATAATTTTGCTTTTGTTTCAAGGCACAATAATTTCGTTTAACTAAAAAATAAGCAAAGTCCAGATGTCCCCCGCAGGATGCCTGTCAGTAAAGTCATAGCAGTGTCTTTGCACATGCTGAGTAGCCCCCTTGAACCTGCTTGTCCTTCTTTCCCTGGGAGCAGCTGTAAACCTGGAAGCCCCTGCCAAGCCAAAATCTGACAGAACAGACTGTTCTCAGCCTCCTCTCCCAAGCCCTCTAGGAGGCTGCTATTCACATCATCTTTTATGCATAATTGGGATAATTTATCTAGATGACAACAGAAGTGATACTGTGGGTTTTTTCTTAAGTATCAGAATTATTTGGCTTTTGTAGGAATATTAAGAAGAAAGTCAAAACTTATTAGTACATTAAGAGTTATTTCAATCTCAGTCATTTCTCATTGGGTATATACTATTCTAAAAGAACATCTGTATAACTAATCATATTTATTTAAAATGCAAACACATATGTAACAATAGCAGTAACAACCGAAGTTATTTACTTTTTTGTTTGTTACTCTCTTGTAAAGCTCTTTACTAATTCTTTACTTTGTGTCATGGTTGTCTGACTCCTGTTCAACTCTCCAGTCTTATTCTGTAGTCCTCTACTGTGTTTTCCCTTCCAATCCAAGAGGACTGCTCATCAGGTCTCAGATACACATTTCTGTGTTCCCAGTATGCTAGCTTTTCAATGTGGGATGCTCTTCGCCATTTACCCATTTATGAACTCCTAGTCATTATTTAAAACAGCAATCAGGTGCCAACCCTTCTCCAATCTTCCTTGGTTTCCACCTTTACTCCAAAATAAGATTGGTTATTCTCCTGTACATACCTTGTCTTCATATCTATGGTGCTGTTGTACTTTTTCGACTTTATTATGTTACTTACATTGTTGGATTAAAATCAGTTCTGGCTGTGTACTTGTAATTCAAGAAATCTTTTTTGCTGAACTCTACAAGAACAGAAGGACATATGTAGGGGTTGCTGAAGAGACTAAGAACCAGAACAAATAATTCCTCATTAGTACATTGTACATCTAATGGCATTTCTCCATTGTTAAGTCCTTGTCTTTGCCAAATGAGGCATTCATTTTGCAAAATTTTTTAAATGCTTTTATGTATCTTCTTCTAACATACTGATAAGGAACATGAACTCTTGAACCAGATGTCCTGAATTTGTATTCCACTAAATAGCCACACTATTCATTGTTAAGAAACCTATACATGACACATTGTACATTTCTCAGTTTTCTCTTCTATATGATGAAGATAATTACAGAACCTTGTAGGTTGTAGTATCTTGTAGGGTTTTTGTGAGTGGCTATATCTGTATAGCCCCTAGAATGTTTATAAAATACATAAAACATACTTGGAAAATCCCTTATAATATTCTGAATGGAGACAGATAGAATCAAGCTTAATTCAGATTTCTAATAATAACAACTGTCTGGAAAGCATCAAAAGGAAGTTAGGAATGAAATCTCATAATGTAGCACTGATGATCTTTTAAATGTGTGTGTGTGTGTGTGTGTGTGTGTGTGTGTGTGTGTGTGTGTGTGTGTTTGTGTATACCATGGCATCTGTGTAGAGATCAGAGGATCACTTCCTGGTATTGGTGTTCTCACTCCACTATCTGGGCCCAAGGAATCAAACAAGTTATGAACAGCAAGCTCCATATCTGCTGAGCCATCTTGACAGCCCTGCACTTATCTTCTTGACTGGATTCTAGTGCTTCCAAGTCCATAGGTAAAAGACACCAAACAAAACCGAAAGGAGCTGGAGAGAGCCTACCCTAATCATGTTATTTCATATGTATTCACAGCAATGAAATAGAAGTAGGACCAAAATGTACACATGATTAGGAGTCATAGTTCCTCTCAAGCAAGATAATCTTTCTAACATCCATAGTTGTATAAATATTAAATAGTCTTCCCAGGGAGGTCATGAGCTCTCATCACTCTATGCATTCAAATAGAATATTAGCAGCCACTTGGGAGATCATGTGCCTATATCAAGTCAAAATATAGAGAGGCTTGTTGAAGCAGATGGGCTTTAGAATATATATATATATATATATATATATATATTCATCAAAAGACTGATAAGAATCATAGGATATATTAGACCTGGGGTCCTATAACATATTGCAATATACATATACATGCATATATATTATGTGTATATGTATGTATACCTATATAACTCCCCCCCCCCATTTCCCTGCCTTTTTCAAGCTTTTGGGCTGGTTTTGAGCTGCTGTGGTCTCTGTTTCTGCTTTACAGACATAATCAAGTGCCTTGGTCTCTGTGCGTCTTTTCTTTGTGTTTTAGAGGTCCCTCATGTTGGGTTGGGAATGCTACAGTCTAGTCTGACATGATTTTAACTCCTTACATCTGCAGCAATGTTGTTTCCAAATAAGGACAAATTATGACCTTTCAATAATTGGGAATTCTAATGTGCAGGTGAAATATCCAGTCCGTATGTGTTCAATTTTCTTTTCTTGATCTCACATCTTAACTTCGATG
The DNA here is from genome assembly GCA_907164525.1 of Lophiomys imhausi. Taxonomy (NCBI): domain Eukaryota; kingdom Metazoa; phylum Chordata; class Mammalia; order Rodentia; family Muridae; genus Lophiomys; species Lophiomys imhausi. The sequence continues at coordinate 10,376,788 of CAJQZJ010005020.1, forward strand.
TACTACAACATTCATAAAAGCTGGAAATAAGTTTAGACTACTGATGAAAGGTGAAGACTTACATCAGAACTGGGTGTGTCTGTGCATGCCTGTAATCTCAACACGGAAGAGGTTGAGGCAGGAGAAGGTTACTATCATTTTTAGCATTGACCATCTCCTTAGTCTATCACCCATATCTGATTGTGAGTTTATATTTTCACATATAGGATTGAAAGTTGACCCTCCAAGCCATTCTCTGATGTAATTACCTTTTCATAAGACTATGTCTTACTATGTAGCCCTAGAACTCACAATTCTTCTATCTCTATATTTTTAAAGTGTGCTTTATTTTACAGTTCAAAGTTTCCACCTTTGTGTGAACCTATGATTTCGTGATTCAGGGAATAAATGATCCATCCAGTGGATTATGTCTGACAGCAGACTGGATAGCCATTGTATGACAATGGCTTGGGGACCTATTGGGAAATTTTCCATATTGAGTGTCAGGGTAATTTAAAAAGTGATTTCTGAGGAAGGCATCCATTTAGTACTTTTACTAAATGCTCTCACAGCTCCTCTCTGCGGCTATATTTTTAGCTCCTATAGCCATTTAAGTTGATCATAATTAGAGGAAAACAATAGCTAAAGCAAAAAATACCATCTCAGCATTTTGCAAGGAATGGATGGGGCTGGAGAGAAACAGCTGCCCACAGCATTTATATTTAGAATCTACCTGGGGACAGTCTGATAGACAGAATTAAGTTCAACCCAATTGAAGATATAGAGAAAAAACATATATAATATTTTATCAGCTTCATAATTAATATTTGTAGTATTTCACACATATTTCAGGGATAACTCCAATATGTATAAAATTAACTGACAAGGACTCTGTTGTGTACAAAATGTGGAGTTACTGTAAAAATTTGTATAACAATTTTCTTTTGAATCTTTATGGCCAAAATTAATCATTTTATTCCTTGAATCTATGTTGTCTTTTAATCCATTGTCACTCCTTACATTATACATCCCTGTCTGAACAAATTTTTTGTTGTTGTTATTATTATTATTATTATTATTATTATTATTATTATTATTTCTTCAAGTTACATCTCAATCACAATCCCCTCCCTACTCTCCCCTCCATTTCCACCCTCCCCCCTCTTCCCCCTCAACCCCCATCTGCTTCCTTTTTTTTAAGTTTAAGGTACATATTTTTCTCCCCAACAGCTCCCCCTTTCAGTCCAACAAATGGCTTTCTCTTACAACAAAAAATACAATACAAAACATCTTAAATAATTAGGCCACAATTATGAGAATTATAAAGCTTAGCATACATTCCCAATGTCCAGTCCATACATATTTGGCAACTGACATTAACATTCTACTATGCAACCATCTCCATTAGTTTAAAGATCTATATCCAATTCAGCTTCCATCCTAACTTTCATCACAATTTTAAAAACATCTTCTTAGATCGAAAACACTCTCTAAATTCATAAACAACTCAATATTTATCTATGGGACTATAGCTATCAAGTCTTCAATCACATCAGAGTTATGAGAAGGATAAATATATCTGAATATACAGGAAATGCAGGGCCAGTAGCTTAAAAAACTAAGAAATGGCATACAACTGGCTACCTGGACAGTTCCCAATTTCTCTCCATACATTACAGCATCAATCTTTAGCTGTTTGGCCTCATTCCTCTGACAGACATTAATAGTAAAGCAGGAATTATGAAGGACTTGCCTACCCTGTCTTGGCAGAGCTAGGCTGTCGACTTACCTGATTCCAAGTTTTGTCCTATTTGGACAGCATTCTGTCTACCTTTGAAGCAAGGGGTTTTTCTTGCCAAGAGACAGGCTTGCCACTAATTCAACCATCTCCAATTGGAGATTCTTTGATGCTCATCATCTACATGGAGTAGAGTAGGGGGTGCTGTCAGGAGCTGGCATGCCTCAATATCAAAAAAGTCTTAAGAAAACATCTTTGAAAGCCATATTCTACAGATCTCTTGAGGTTTTTGAAGACCACCCATCTATCTCCTTATATTTGGATAAGCAAATGTTGCTTGTCTCTTAGCAATTTGATTTCTGATTAACTTGGAAAATAACTGTGATAGACTACCCTAGTACCTAACAAAATGGCATGCTTGAATGACTATTAGTATGCATCTCTTAATTATCCTAAACAGTTTATGACAGTTGCTAACAAAAGGTCAAAACTTCACATTTCATTTTTAAGCATTACTTAGGTACAATATCTTAAAAAGAGGTAACCTTAATTTTGTATCAATATAGAAAGATCAATACATTTAAATAGGTTAGCACTAGAGTATTTCATTTCTTGGTTTTAATTTCTTGAGTTCTTTATAAATTATGGATATTAGCCCTCTGTCGGAAGTGGGGAGAGTAAAGAGCTTTTCCCAATCTGTAGGTTGCCATTTTGTTTGAATGATGGTGTCCTTTGCCTTACTGAAGCTTGTCAGTTTCATGAGGTCCCATTTATTGATTGTTGGTCTTAGAGCCTGAGCTATTGGTGTTCTATTCAGGAAGTTGTCTCCTGTGCCAATGAGTTTGAGGCTTTTCCCCACTTTCTCTTCTATTAGATTTAGTGTGTCAGGCCTTATGTTAAGGTCTTTGATCCACTTGGACTTAAGTTTTGTGCAAGGTGATAAGTATGGGTCTAATTTCATTCTTTTACATGTTGACATCCAGTTAGACCAGCACCATTTGTTGAATATGCTGTCCTTGTTCCATTGTATGGTTTTGGCTTCTTTGTCAAAAATTAAGTGACCATGTGTGGGCTCATTTCTGGGTCTTCAATTCGATTCCATTGATCAACTGGTCTTTTTCTACACCAGTACCATGCTGTTTTTATTACTATTTTTCTGTAATACAGCTTGAAATCTGGGATGGTGATACCTCCAGTTCTGACAGAGGGATAATAATATCCATAATTTATAAAGAACTCAAGAAATTAAACACCAGGAAACTAAATACTCCAACGAAAAATGGGAAACAGAGCTAAACTAAGAATTCACAAAGGAGGAATCTCTAATGGCAATGAGACATTTGAAGAAATGTTCAACATCCTTAATCATCAGAGAAATGCAACTCAAGATGACTCTGAGATTCCATCTCACACCTGTCAGAATTTCTAAGATCAAAAACTCAAATGACAGCACATGCTGTCGAGATTGTGAAGAAAGGGGAACACTCCTCCATTGCTGATGGGAGTGCAAGCTGGTTCAACCACTATGGAAATCAATCTGGCGATATCTTAGAAAACTTGGAATAGCCCTACCTCAAGACCCAGCTATACAACTTCTGAGTATCCACCCAAATGATTCCTCACCAAACCATAAGGATATAGCCTCATCTGTGTTCATAGCAACCTTATTTGTAATAGCTAGAAACTGGAAACAACCCAGATGTCCTTCAACCGACAAATGGATAAAAAATTTGTGGTACATTTACACAATGGAATACTACTCAGCTATAAGAAACAAGGAAATCAGGCAATGTGCTGCCATATGGATGGAACTAGAGAAACTTACCCTGAGTGAGCTAACCCAGACTCAGAAAGGTGCAAATGGCATCTACTCACTTATAATTGGATTTTAGCCATATAGTACAGGACAACTATCCTACAACCAATACATCAAAAGGATCAGGAACATAGAATTTGATCCCTATTAAGGGGACAGTTTGTCCTGGGAGTGCCACCATGTTGGCCTCCAGTGCAAGATGAAGCTCTTACCCCGCATATGACTATATGACTGTTGAGCTGAGAGGGGCTGATATGTAGGGACACTCCACATGGGAGGAGTGGGAAGGGTGGAAGAGAAAGGAGAGAGTGGGAGGGTGGAACCAGGAGGGATGGAATGAGGACACTGTGATGGAGATGTAACTTGAAGCAATAAATAAACAAAAACAAAACAAAACAAAATAGCTGAGCACAAAAGGACTGAACATTAAATGGTTCTATTAACATACTTAACCATTTTTCCATTCTTATTTGGGCCCCAAACAGGTTTACTATGTCCCAAATCATCAAGAAGTAATTTTAAGGGAGTGACATCCCATCTTCAAAAGGTGGGGTGGGTGATTTTTTCCCCCTGTTTTAGTCATTTGATGTGTTATAGATACTTTTTATTTAGGGGGAGAGATTACAAGTTGTTAAATGGTCTTGTTAAATAGGTTTTGGAGATTAGACCCAGGGATTTCTCTCTCTTTTTCTGTATCCTCCTTTCTCTCCTATGTAGGGGTGAAAAGACTTGAGAAAAAATGTCTATATTCCTATAGACATATATAGGAATGATAAAGAAAAAGGGACAGATCATTGAATATGCTCTTATATCTTTGTATATTGATACAAAATTAAGATTATATTTGGCTAACTTGGTATTGATCTTTGTATATCGATATAAAATTAAGATTATATTTGGCTACATTGTTATTGACCTTCATATATTGATACAAAATCAAGATTATATTTGGCTACATTGGTATTGAACAAATTTTTATAAAATTTAAACTTCTCAATAGATCAAATGGACATTTGATCATTGACATTCGACTAAAATTTAAACATGTGAATGACCTCCTGTTCTTGCATTAAAACTTTTGGGTTATTTTTCTGCTCTCTCTTGCCCTATCTCAATCAGATTTTTGTGCTAGGTTCTCATTATTTTATACTTTGTCACACTTTAGTTAATCTCTTATCACTGTTGAATTTTTTAACATTTATTTATTAATTCAAGTTGCATCTCCATCACAGCCTCCTCCCTCCACCCCTCCTGTTACCACCTTCCCACTCTCTATCTCCTCTCCCACCCTTCCTACTCCTCTGGTGTGGTGTGCCCCCACACATCAGCCTCCTGAGTTCATCAGTCATATGCAAGTCAAGAGCCCCCCCCCTTGCACTGGGGGTCCACATGGCAGTTCCACTGGGTGAAGTGTCCCATTAACAGGTATCAAAGAACATGTTTCTGTTCCTTAGGGTCTGTTGATTGTAGGATAGTTGTCCTGTACTATATGGCTAAAATCCAGTTATAAGTGAATATACTGCTAAATTTTTAACTTAAATGTTTTTTAGTGTTCATCTTCCCAATATACCATAAACTGAAAGCACAGAACCTTGTACATACGTGCTTGTTTTTATCCTTCTACACCACTTGTTCTTAGCACAACTTCCTACACAGAGTGGCTAAACAACGTGCATTTGTTGAAATACTGAACATATAAATTAATAACAGGTTTTAGAGTATGCTGTAATTCTAGTTTTAAAAATCACAGATTTTTTTGAAAAGATACCAATAGGTGATTAATGGAAAGCAGAGATATGTTTTAAACACACACATAGGGGACACTCTACAGGTCTAACTATAATGAAGCATTTGAATTTAAAGAGAACCAGGATTTGTTTAAAGGAGGAAGTGTGAGAGGGTAATTTTTATTATCCATATTTTTCCAAGCAAGAGTATATCATTTTGATAGTGTATTAACTAATCCTACAACAACAATCTCTATTTTTGTAAGACACAGATTTTCATCAACTATCTTTTTAGTGTTAAGTAAATTATTTATCTTTGACTCCAGAACAAAGATGCCTTTGGTTTTTTTAAACCTCATCCTCAAAGCAAGAACAAATATTTTAAACACTGGAAATACTGATGCTAGCCACTGCCTTATCCACTGGCCTTTAAGATTGGTTTAGAAGGACATGTTCTGAGGCCACTGAGGCTCATTAAGGAAAACCAACTTACATTAAGTATATCAGTGGAGGAAATTTAATATGAAAATTGTAATAAGGTTAGAAATCTAAAAGATAAAAAGGAGATCACATAGGTAAAGCAGAAATAACGATCACATGAAGTTGCTCTCACAGGTAGGATTAAGGATCAAAGGAGCTATGATAAAACACCATGACTGATTAACTGAGGGGGGGACTGAGATGTGGGGGCACCCCACACTGGAGGAGTAGGATAGGTGGGAGAGGATGTAGAGGGTGGGAGGGTGTGACCAAGAGGGGTGGAGGGAGGGGGGCTGTGATGGAGATGTAAACTGAAGTAATAAATAAACGTAATTTAAAAAAAACAATACTATGATTAAAGTAACTTGAGGAGGAAAGGGTTTATTTGATTCACACTTTCACATCATTTTTCATCCCTGAAAGAAGTCAGAACAGGACAAATCAGCTCAAGCAGGGCAGGAACCTGAAGGGAGGAGCTGATGCAGAAGCCATGGAGTAACACTGCATACTAGTGTTATTGCTACAAATTGAATAGACAACAAATGCTGCTGTGTTGGTTGGGATGAATTATTCCATTTACCAAGCGAAATTTGGGTTGTTATGGCACAGTGGGAACAAGAAGTATCATCAGAATGCCAAAGGATTCTCCAGAATACTTTTTGGTACTTCTATTCCTAATAATTATCCATCTCCTTATCTGGATATCTAAGTATTCCTTGATGATTCATCATGCAAGGAGACTGCAGGAATAGAGGTGGAGGCTATTGAAGATTTCTACGTAGGCTTCCACGATACCCTAATCTTCCAGAAGTTGAGGCTGGCAGCCATTCTCTGACATAGTATTTGATACACTATTCGGTCCCTTGGTGGCCATTTGATTACAATAGACCCCTTCTATAATGAAAGGATAATAATTTATACCTACTAGAATACACATTTATTATGGATTTGAATTTGCTTTCCTCCAATAAAGTTTCTGCCAACACCATTGCCCATAGGCTTATAGAACCTCTTGTTCTCTTTTCTATATTTCTTATGGCATTCATTCTGATAAAAGGAACTTACTTTTTAAAGATGTGGGAGTAAGTACATACTTAATGCATACCTCTTTTTGAAAAAGCATCTGGTCTGGAAGATTTGTGGGATACAAGTCCTAAGGTTCAGTTCCATTGCTAGTTGGGAAGTCAAATATTTGAGATTCTCATGGAAGATATCATGTGTGCTCTGAAATAGAAGCAAATATATGGTGCTGTTTCCTGTATGGCCAGGTTAGAGGTATCGAAGAAATCAAGGGTTATAATGACATTGATTCTTCTTTTATAAATTTAATAAAGACAGAAATGTCTCTTGTTTCTTGGCTTTACACCTTTGGCCTCTGTGTGCTTAGCTGGTCTTAGTTACTATAGAAAAATAAAATACAATACTAAAAGCTGAGGCAAAACTGCCGGCCACTTAGGACTTTTCACGCTACAAATTGAATAGGAAACATCATGCTGCTGTGTTGGTTGGGGTGAATTATTCTATTTACCAAGAGAAATTTGGGTTATTATGACACAGTGGGAATAAGAAGTACCATCAGATTCTCCAGAATACCTTTGGTACTTCTCTTCCTGATAATAGAAGTTAGTGAGAAAGTGCAGCAGCCCACTGTAAGATGTGTAGGACACATACCATTTAGAAATAATGGTTTGGGTCATATTAGTAGATAAGGTCAAAAGCTAAGTTATTCACTCAGGGCAAAGGGGAAGGAGGATGGATCAGAGAAAAATAAAAGTTGTCATTACACCACTATGAGAAATTCAGAAATACATACTACATCAAATAAACATCTCTTCTGCCTTGCCTTTAAGAAATAACCATGCGTAAGTTTATTGCTTTTCTCTTTCTTATAAAGTTCTTTGTTGGAGAGGATCTTTATAGGTAGCCTTGATAACAAGCCTTTGCTCACACATTCGAATGGGATGGTTAGGAAAGAACAATGATTGCTTAGATCTAATTGACTTAACTTCACCTAATACAATGACCATTGGAATTGTTTTCAAAAATGGATTTCTCTTCACTTCAAGTATCTATCTTCTCTGCACTTCTGCTGGTTCTACTGGAGCTTTCCTTAGACTTCAGATGGCATACTTACTTATTTTAGATGTATTGAGTTATGTGCCAGAAGAACTTGTACTGTGGTTTGGACCTCTCCATTGTAACTGTTGCTCAGCCTCTAGCACAGCTGTTACCAGCCCCTTCCAGTGTTGGGTAATAAATCTATTTTGAGTAACCCAGTTATTTAGAATTTGTTTTACATAAGGTGAATGCATGCCATAAGAAATCATGACCTCTTTAAAGCACCATTAATCTATCATTTCTATAGAATGCCACCTTATTTTGTCATAATCATGATCTGAACCACTATCAGGCACGTTCTGTATAATTATAGAGAATACCGATTTTGATTTTGCAATCCCAGGCCACCCCTCTTCTATCTCTGGCATCGCAGTTGATTTGAGATTAACCCTGGCAGCAATCAGCGCCTGCTGGGGAGGGGGTTTCTGGAACCTGAGGATGGATGTGTGGTGTCAACAGCAGCTTACCACTTGTTGACTTTCAAGCAAGTGGCCACAAATAGCTCAAGGCATCCATCCGTTATTTATACCATCACAATCCTGCTTGCCTGAGCAATGACCTCATTGGTTATTTTATTTAAAGAAATCATAACATTAGCATTATAAAAGCTCCATCATTACAAAAAGCCCCCATTAGTTTCCCCTCCTCCCATGGGTCCATCACCCCCCAACCTTACTTTTCACTACAAAGCACAATTTCATCAAGCCAAAAATAAATGTCTAGCCAGGCATGTCCTGTAGACATGAGCACATACCCAGCTGGCAGTAAATGTGCTTACACAGTTATGCAAGGTAAAAGACAGATTAAACATTCATGGGTATTGTAGGCAGGGATGTGCCATTGTACCAAGCAACTTTTACTGATATGTACCTATCAATGTCTGATACCTTCTTTCCAGAACCATTCTTTAAGACTCTATTGTTCAGACTTTGCTTCCCTATTTTCTAAGTCTCTGTTTGATCAGATAAAACTTCCTCATTCTTTAAGTCTCTGCTGATCAGACATAGCTTCCCTGTTCTTAGTTTCTGTTGACCAGACACAGCTTCTTCAGAACAGCTAAGCAAGCAGAATTCACTGCTCACCAGAGGCCTACTCAACGTGATTGCAGCTGTTTCTCAAAGGACATGAGTATGTGTCCCAAAATATCCAGGATTAATGGTCATATCTAGAGGATCAATAGAGACAGAAAGAGACAAGGATGGTTTTACCCCTTGAAAGAGTATGGAGAAAAACAGAACCATCCACAGGGATTTCAGCCTGCATGATCCTGGCCTTGCCTGTGACCAAAAAAGTGAAACTATTGCTATGAGCGTAAACAGCACAGTGAAAGCAAGGAGAGCTTGGGAGCACATGCGATCTTGATAATAAGCAAAGAGGCCACCAAATTCACCACAATTTTTTGCCAAATGGGAATGGCTTTCTTAGGGCCTTTCTACAGTAGAATTCCATCAGTGAAGCACTCATTTGCTGTCCCCTACAGAGGCTACCTAGCCACCAGCATAACCCTTTCTTTCAAAGGGGGTTGTTTCAGCTTTTCTTTGATCCCACTGCCTTGAATGACCTTCTCCTCCTCCTGGTTGCAGACCCAGCTTCCTGTGCCCAATGGCCACAGGGACTAGAAACCAAAAGTGTGCAGTGCTGGGTAGAGCCTCTATCTATCTTCTAGCACAGTTTGTTTCCCTCTTTCCTCCTGGGGGAGACTCCCACTCTCTTGCTCAGTCACTGGGTCTGAGCCTTTTATTTCTCCCTTTTCTGATACTACTCGCTTCCCAAGTGCTTCCACTTCCACCTGTAACCTCTCCAGTTACACAGCCAATTCTGCAGCCCTTTCAAAAATGAGAGAGTAGTGTGACCCTTTTGGCTTTCCCATTTCAGCAATTTGTTTTTCAGTCCCTCCATTTCCACCTGCACTTTTTCCAACTGCTCAACCATTCTCCCAACCCTTTTTGAGATAGAATATAGGAAGAGGAAAAAACAAAACAAAAACAGAAAGTGCCCTCTGGGAGGAAAGTGGAGGATAACCCAGAGGAAGCAGCTGCAGTACATTTTTTGCTGGGATCTTGAAAAAGAATATCCATTCCTTTTTCCCCTACCATTTTCTCTATGGCATTTGAAATCAGATTTTCCATTCTGCCCAGCCCCACATTGAGCACCACTTGTAGCTGGTATTTTGGTTACAATGACCCATGGGAATTTTACATTTGGGCAAACTCTGCGTGAGTTCATAAGATAAACTGTCCACTGGGCACATACATGTTATTTGGTGAGGTGAGATTTAAGAGTGAAGTGCATTGAACTTAAGCATTTGAGTCCCTAACTTTTGATGCTACTCATATCTGTGTGACCATGCTATACAATACCTAGGACGCTTTTTCATGACTTTAGAAAGCTCCCTGGTTGCGCCCTCCATTTTTTTCCCCTCTGCGCCTTCCTGTTTCTGCTGCCATCTCTTACTCCATAGCAGCCATTCCGAATCTATCAGCATCTTTTGTGCCTGAGTCCTTTCAGTCAACCCTCTACTGTCATGTGTGTCAATAATTAATTCTGGGTTTTGTTTGTTTCTAAATGTTAACATGGTGTGTGCAAATGGAATCTATAATAGGGTCCTATCCCTAATCTGGCATCTGTTGGGTGACTTTGGATAAGGTCTTTCACCATTTTAAGCTTCATTTGCCTTAGCTACAATATATGGACAATATACTCTGCTGCTTTGGTTAGATATATACCAAATAGAGTTGTGCCTAAGACCTAATAAGTTCTCAGTCAGGCAGCAGACACCATATAGTATCTGTACACTTATTGCTCTAGGGATCAGTGTGTTCAGCCTCTGTGGTTTTCAGATGAGGACAGAGAAGCTGCAGGCCATTGTGCTGGAGGTTAGCATTTATGGCCTCTTCATGCCCAGGCTGTGCTTGTTCCACGACTCCAGATATGCACTGTAGAAAGGCCTCTAGGCCACCCCGACAGTGCTCACTGCTAAGTGCTTTCCTTCTGAAGACTGTCAAAATACCTTCCCGATGAAAAACTAAATAAATAGTTTTCTGAAACCTTTCAGATTTTTTAATAAGTCAAAATACACTTTTCTGACAGCATAATTGCTTTTCATAGTGGGACCTTAAATCTGCACTATAAAAGAATAATGCAACAGTAGATCATTTGTGAAAACTTAATGAAAACGGAGTTAGGGACCCTCAGAGTCACTAGACCTTGAAATTCACTTTCAGAAACTAATTTGCAGTAAATGCATGAGAAACATATTTAGACATGATAAACTTCCAGGCTGGTGCCAGGCAGGTGTGGAAGTTTATCTTGATTAACTCCTTTGTTTTAATTAATGCCAAAGAGCAAAGTGTGAGGATCTGGCATTCTGTCAGCAGGAGCCATTTTGAAAAGACTCATCAGGCATTTCAGCACGCTAGATAAACTCAGCAGGACCATGCTGTGGAGGGTCCTGGAAGTCCTTCCAAATCATGGCATTTGTTTCTCTCCTTTCTGGTGCTGGATTCATTAACAATTATGCCTACTGATTATGTAAAAGTGGCTTGCTACTGGGGTGCCATGTACAGGTATAGAGTCAGACAACACTGGGCTGAATTCCCAATTTGCTATTTTTAGGCTAAGATGGTCTCAGGCAAATGATTTAACCTTTGTGTACTTCAGTCATTGTCCTCAAAGACTTATCTTGAAGAGCGAAAGAATTCATGTAAGCCATATGTTTAGAATCTGCCTAACACATGGTGAGTTCTCCATGAGTGCACTATTATTTTTACCAATCATTGTGTGCCAGAAGTGGATCAAAGAACCTCAGTTATATGATTTTCTTGAGTCATCATTGCTCTCATTTTAGAAATAAGAATAAGAAGAAATAATAGAAATAAAAATAAGAAGGAATAAACATCAGTTGGTTTAAGAGAAGAGAACTGCCTCCGTGACGTTGGTCTTATTTGAAAGCTATCTAGAGATTAGTAAATGCATATTTATGTAATCCACTCTTAAGAAAGTCCGCAAGTTCCTGAAATCTGTGTGTGTACATGGACATGTGCATGCCCTGTGCGTGTTTCTGTGTGTGTCTGCTTGTACATGCACATATGCACATTCATGCTCACCCCCATGTGGGTATATGGAGAGACCAGAGGTTGATGTTGGAGTGCCTTTTCATGACCACCTTTCCACCTTATTTTAGGGGACCAGGGTCTCACTGAACTGGAATCATCCCATCTGCTTTTGTCTAGACTGGCTGGTCAGAGAAACCCCAAGATCCTCCTATCTCTGCTCCCAATCCCCAGTGCTGTAGTTACAGATTGATACAATGCGTCCTGCTTTTACTTGGATTCTTGGGATCCAAAGTCAGGTTCTCATAATTGTACAGCAAGCACTTTACCACTGACTGAGTCACCTCATCAGCTCTGGCTCCTAATCTTGATGGTTGTGTTTAAAAGAACACACAAAACAAAATCTAAGAGTTGTTTCGTCCATAGCAGGAAAACTATGGCTCTCCTCAACATTGTAAGTCCCAAGGTCCCTTCTGCTTTCTCTGGTTTCCATAAGGTCCACACACTTCAAATCTCAGCTGTCGGCTAGAAGGAAGGAGGCCATTTTCTATTCTTCACATCCAGGAACTGTTTTTCTTTGTGAGCTCTTTTTCTGAACAAATCAGAGAAAATAAATTGTATCAGTTCTCACCCATGTACTGACTCAAAATGAATTCAAGGAATTGGTTGGAACCCCAGATCCAAAGGTGCTTCCTCATGACGTATAGTTTGAATTTTGCTCATGATCCTGGATTTCGATCTTGCCAGGGCTCCCAGTATATGCGATAAGAAGAATGAACCACAGTAAGATTATAGCCGTTTGTCCTGGAAGTGAGATGTTTCTGGAAAGCTAGTTTATTAGCTAATTTTTATGTAAAGAAACCCTCCTAGGAGGTAGATAGGGCAGGGGTAATACCCAAGAAGTGACTAATCCTAGCTCTAGAAGCACCTTCATCTGCTTTTAAAAGTATGATCTACAGCTAGTTTGTGCAAATTCATTTTCTTCTCTACACTTTAGTTTCTTCATCTCTAAAATGAGACCTTTGAATTGTATCAGTTTTTCTAAGCAGAGAAATCCTTTTGTCAAATAAAACCCCATGTAAGTATGAATCCAATTAAAGACTAGCTACCTCTTGATTGAAGTGGGAGGTAGCAGACCTGGAACTTGTTTGTAAAAGGGATATTAATTTTTTCCAAATATTTTTGTTGTTATTGTTCTTATTTAGTAGAGTTGGGTGTACTGTGTGTGAAGACTTCAGGCTGTCATGATAGTGCTGTCCATGGGCAAGCAAACACCTAGGGCGAGCCTCGATGTTGAGAGGGCATGTTGCAGTTATGTTTCTTTCTGCATCAGACGACTGATGCTTAATGTTTGTCAGTATCATTTGTATTCTTTTGAGGCCTTTTGCCTCGCAGATAAAGGAAGGGGACGTTTACCCAAGAACTTTAAAGTTAAAGTTAAGCAAAGAAAAGTAATGCTGAAATTTAAACTCTCTACTCTTCTCAGATCATTTAAATTTTAATCTCTGTGAAGCAAGCAAAAGTTATAAAGATGAAGAAGTTAAGGAGTGATGGATAAAGAAAATGTGTTAAATATACACAATGGAGTTTTATTTAGCCATAAAGGGGATGGGGAAATTGTATTGTTTTTAAGAAAATAGATGAAACTATAGGCCATCGTGTTTAGTGAAATAAGCCAGTCTCACACAGATATGTGAAGTATATTTTCTCTCAGGTATGGAATCCAGGGTGGGAAAGGTATGAAGATAAAAGAGAGACTATTATGGATATCAACTAATAAAAAGGGGTGGGGAAGAGGATAGGAAAAGGTAATAGAGGGCTATATAATATCATGGGATGTCTTGCATATATGGAAACTCCTCACTTTTTCCAAATAATATATGTTACCAAAAAGAAACCAAATATGTCATTCGTGATATCCTTTTTTTTTTTAATTGAGCCAGTTAAATGATAGAAAACAATTTGGAATGGCACTTGATGTAGGATACTATAAAAATTATTTCAGGTGAATAGAGGGCATTATATAAACATAGTGGTACCCCGAACAAAGGCTTAGAGAGTTAAACATGTATAATGTAACTAGGAATCAAAGAATGCCCAGTGTGTGTTTTAGTATTAGCCAGTGTATCCAGTTGCTCCATACACACGTAGATACTTTTTAATTTGGCAAAAGGGAGAGTTTGAAATGAATAAAAATAAAGTAAAGAGGGAGAGAAGGAGAAAGGGACTACAAGTTGAGCCTGGTACTTATTTAATTTTATGCAACAAGATTCTATATTTTCTGGAAAACCAACAAGACACATGTTTGAATTCAGCTTTTTAAATTGCAAAGTTAAGTACATGTTATTTTGAATTCTGAGTCCAAACATTTGCTTGGTATTTTCCACACATCTTCACTCCAATTGGAGCGCATCAGAATCCTGGTTTCTATGATGCTGGGCAGGCTTTCTGTAAATGCCGTCTGGTTTTCTTAAAATGCCACTGTGAGTATGGTATTGCAGGCTTAAGCAAAACAACAGAATTGACTTGGGCTGAAAGGAAGTGCTAGAAAATTTGAGGGGGCCAAGGAAAAGACAGCATATCTGGGTCCTTCTCTCCATGAGCCTCTGTATCTTGGGGTACAAAATAAAGAGTTTAAGAATTTGAGTTTAGTAAAATAGAGGAGGGACAATTACATAATAATATGCTGACTTCTCATCTCCTCCAACATCTGAAGCCCCAATCTTCTTTTACTTTGGCTCCCGAAGCCCATGCCCACACCACCTCTCCTTTTAAAATGAGTCAGCTCATTTCATTTCTCCATTTCAACCCTTCAGTAGCTTAATATGCATCTAGTAAAAAGTCTTGAATTGTTTCAGTAAATAATTCAAGAGGCTGCATATGATCAAGCCCCTAAACTTCTCTTAGGCTACTACTGCCCCGCCCCCGCCCCCTTCACCTGCCCCAGGACCTTGGCTCTCCTCCTCCCTCTGTGACTGCCAGGGGCACTTTCTTTCTAATGAAACTTTCCCACTACTAGGGAGATTTCAGACTCAGGTTTTCATGGTCAGTTGATGAATGTGCAACTTACTGGTCTGTCAAGGAATGCATGGCAAAGAAAAGCTCTCAAATTCCGAAGTAGCAGCTCAGTGACATCAGTGACTACATTGTTATTTTATTTTGCTTCCCCAGTATCTGTGATTCAACTCACAGAAAGCAAAATATTCTGTTCAGCAAATTAATCAATGCCCTTAGGCTTTGTCCTTCTATTAGACTCCACTGTGTTCAACTGTGTGAGTGACAACCCTACACTATTTTATCATTGTATGTTCTATTCCTTCTTCTGCCTCTCCTGTCTATTTACTACTGAAAATGCCATTTACACATCACAACTCAAAAAGAACATCTGACTCAGGAAGCCCTCTCAGCACCTCTGTGAGTTCTGTTGCCTCTGAATCTCTGTTCCTAGTATGAAACAAAGCACTTGTGTGTCTCTTATTTTCTTGGGTTGAAAACAGCAGATCATGAAGTAATGATGACAACTGCATTCTTAATAACATTTATTTGTTAATTCAAGTTACATCTCGATCACAGCTCCCTCACCTCTTCTTCTTCGGGTTCCACCCTCCCACCCTCTACTCCCTCTCCCATCTATTCTTCTCCTCTGGTGTGGGGGCCCCCACATACAGCCCCCC
>CAJQZJ010005020.1:10398216-10411174 GCA_907164525.1 Lophiomys imhausi
CTATATGAGCAGACGCACATGGCTAGCTGTAAGATAAGTTGATACTGCTTTGCTGGAGCCACCACCATGAGTCACTCACTATAAATGTTCTTTATTCACTTAGCTTCCTCTCCCCATACCAGCTCTTCCCCCTTTGCAATTCATTAAGAAAAAAGCACAGGGAAACGTGTAATTATTGTTTTAAAGCACGTCTAGCATTTAATTTTTCATGATCTTCTAAACAGGTATAAAATAGGTAGAGCTGTTATCATAATTTTAAATACAGGTTAAAAAATAATAATAATAATTTATCCTCCAAACCACGAAACCTCTAAGTATCTAGCTTGTGATTTTCAACCCAGATCTACAATACTTAGTAACACTAGTAAATACTTGTTGAATGAATCAGATAACAAGGTCAGGATCTTTCAAGCACACCAAATTCCATTTTAGCATTTGTTTTTGACTGTGTTTCTTGGCATTGGTAGTACACGAGCATATTTACAAAGCTGCTAAAAAACAACCACAACAACCACAACAAACTTCCAGTTGCCCTATTTCCCCTCCACAGAGTCAGAATCTATGTCCAGACTTTGGTATTTCTAACAGTATGTCAAATTATTCTCGTCTGTAGCTGCTGATGAGGATCACTGATTCTCAAAGGATAAGAATCTCTCTCTTCCCCAAGGGAGTAGGTATTCAGAGTTTGTTAAGTACTGTCAAGTGACATCATTTCCTAGGTTAAGTGGGCTGTGAAGCAGGAAGCCAGACATCCTAAGCATCTGAAAAAAGTTTGTTCTGTGTGAATGTTATTTCTAGGCCTCTTATAAACCTAGTGGAACTGCAGCATGTTTACCTGCCTTGCCCTCTGACTCCTGCTAGACCCTAGTCCAGAACCTTCCAGTGCAAATTCTTCCAGAAATTACGCTGGATGGTGGCCCCACCCACTGATGCTGGGTCCTTGCCTGGATGGGTGCTATATAGTTACCCATTCCCTAGTTCCCCGCCCCCTGAAGTCCATATTCTGAGCTCGCTGTCACCATATAGTCTACTTTTGCCAATAAACAAGTCGCCCTTGCTCTCCTTAGCTCCATCTCAGAGACTGTAACAGTCTGTTTTGACTTCTTGGTCTCCTGCCTGTGACATAGAAAGATACCGTGAAAAATCAATTGCTTGGGTCAAGGAGAAAGTATTGATTCAGATAACAGAGCTGATGCTCCAAGGGAACCAGAAAGTGAGAATGATAAAAGTGACTGGCGTTTTAGGGGTTGGCTCTGACGCTTCCGTGATGTGTGCACCAGAAACAAGCTCCAGAGATTCTTTTCTTCCTGTTGACTTTGTGTGGCCCTTTGGGGAAGCCTCCCGTTCCTTTCTCTCACTGCAGTGCTCTGATAATTTCTTCAGGAAATTATGCTAGCGGAACTACACATTATGTATTAATTACATTTCCCTTCATTGTCGTAAATGCCCAAAAAAACGATGTAAATAAGGAATGGTTTATTTTGTCGCATGCTTTAAGAGTTCACGGTGGTGAGGAAGGCATGGTGGCGTTGGATGGCATTGCATCTGTGGCGGCAGGAGAATGAGGCTGCTTTCTTCATCTGGAGGGGTTGAGAAGCAGAGAGATCACACGGGAAGTGGGACCTGGCTGTAACTGCAAAAGCCTTCGCCCCCAGTGACCACCCACTTTTATCCAGCTTAGTTAGACCTCCTAAAGATGCCACAAACATCACTCCCCCACCATAAACAGACAGATCTGCCCAGGGCCAAAGAACAGGAGTACATTTTGCTGCCTCAGTCCCCACCCAGAAGTGGTGTCAGTGAATGTGGCTGATATATGGTTAGACACTAAAGCGTTTACTGAAGGTTTCTACAGATATTTTATGTATGAGCCACAGTGACTAAACACACAAAGTAATACTGATTTTAAAATGACTTGTAAACACTTCAATACCCCGGTCCTGGAGTATGTGATTAAAATTTATAACACACTTGAAGAAATACTTTCCCTCAAGAAAATTATAATGTGATAGAATCAACAAACATATAAACCAGTAACTATGATATGTGTGGTTGGTCAGTGTTATAGAGTGGCACAAGATATCATGGGAACCTTAGAAGTACAGCCTAACTCAGTCCTGGAAGAACATGAAGGAGGTGTAATAGAGAAACAGCAAAGATAAGTTTTCTTGAGGTAAAGAAGGTTGAGTATTTAAAACTGAATGGAAATGGTGTCCAAAATGGCTATGAGAAAAATGCTAGCAGCTTAACAAATTACAAAACATTGGTAACTTAATTCAAGAAAAGTTTATTATTTCTCAATTAACCCCTTGACAGGGTTATACCCATTCAAAGGGCAGTTTCCCTGTATTAATGATTAGAGTAGTACCTGTGGACCCAGGAGGAAATTTTTTAACAGGGATTCTCTATATATATAACTTTATTTAAAAACATTATAGATTAATTATGGAAGCTTATCAAATACAATTTATAATGTTACTGAGAGATGAAGTGATGGTATATTCTTTATTTCCAGTCATGCATGTTCTTCATAACATCTAGGTACTGTCTCTTCCTGTGAATTACCAGGAATCAATATTTTGTGTGTTTGTAAAACATGTGGCTCTTGCCAAATTCCATATTTCTCACTACATGTAAAAATAGCAGCATTATTATAAATTATAATGTCAGGATTCTTCAGGATCTATTAAAAATTAAAGCAATCTCTATCTTTCTACACCTGCAGTTCTGTAACCCCATTTATTCACTGCTCCTTAAATCAATATCAGTGTTTCTGCCTTGTCTATCAAAATAATGTCTTACTAGGGTCTCTCAATTGTTGGTATTGTGTGTTGCTAATTCTGACCAGAAATTCAAGTCTTTCTCAAACACGCAGGGAAAGTAATAAACACATTTCAAATGGTAATGCTACTATATATTACACTATATTCTATAGTGTAAATATAGAACAAAACACTTTTCAATCTCTCCTTTGAGCTCTTCAGACCTCAGTCATTGCATAAATAAAATGTGAACTCATTTAATGGTGATGACATTCCTCCCAGACTTTGACACACAACACAAAGCAGGAGCTATGTGTGGAGTAAAACCAGGTCATTTATCAGTGAAAGGATTGCCCATTCCTTGATCACCATAATTTGAGAGTAATCTAGGAACAGACAGCCATGCAGACAGAGAGCTCCCATCGGCATTATGAAGGTCTCAAAAACTCTCAGAGAACTGCAACATGGACAGTGACATGGGGCCTTTGTGGAATGAAGTTGTCTTGTACCAAAACTATAGGATAAAGTGAGAACTGAAAAGGAATCCATATGCCTGCAACAGCATGCCATATAGACAGGCCTATTAGTGGACAGTACAGCTTGTAAGCCCCATGTCTGAACTTCTTATGTGTTAATATTGGTTCCATTTAGCAATTACATATACCCTAAAAGAAACATGTCAGCCAATGGAAGCAGTCTGCACTAGATTGTACTTCTGGATGACTCTAAATATGAGTCTATTCCTTTGGACATCTGGTATCTCCTACACATGGGATAGTGGCAGGACTAGCCTTATAGTTTACAAGACCTAGGATAAAATAAAAATAAAAATATGGATATTTTGCTTAAAATGGTTATTAAGAAATTCTAGATGGTGACAGTAGAGCATTGAACCAAACCTAGAAGTTAGTGTGATGGCCTTATACTGTGCTTCTAGCTTTCATGAAACTAAGGCAGGAGGTTCTGAATTTTACTACGTAGGGATACCCTTTGAGAGAAAAGTAAAAAGGGAGGGAGGAGGAAAGAAAGGACATGATGAAACCACGACCAAAGCAACCTGAGGAGGAAAAGGTTTATTCAGCTTTTGCTTACACATCTCAGTTCATCATTAATGGAAGTCAGGACAAAGACTCAAGGAGGGCAGGAACCTAGAGACAGAGGCTGATGGAGAGGGCATGAAGGGGTGCTGCTTACTGGCTTGCCCCTCGTGGCTTCTCAATCTGCTTTATTATAGGACCACCAAGCCAGGGATGGCCCCACCCTCCCCCTTCAATCACTAATTAAGAAAATGTCTTACAGGCCTGCTACAACCCCACCTTATAACAGAATCTTTTCAGTTGGGGTTCCCTCCTCTCAGATGCCTTTAGCTGTGTCAAGTTGACATAAAGCTATGTGACAGCAGAACAGAAAGAAGAGGCCCCAATATGTGAGAATACATGGTGGGGCAACTTTGAAAATAGTGCACATCACCACTGTTCATATTTCATTGACTGTGACCTATTGAAATAATTACATATAATTGTTATGGGACCTGGAGAATTCAGTCTCTGCTTAAAAAGATGCTTCTCGATGACAGCGCTACTATGCTCTGGTGGCAGTAAAGGGAATAACACTTGCTCGATTCAAGTGAAATCCAAGAGCATCTGCTAGCAAATGGGCAGTGAAAGCAGAAGCCCTTCAGCTATAAGCAAGTAAGTGCTGTTGGGACACAAAGGATGAAGAAGACTGGGAGGCAAACAGGAGTGCAAGTGTCATTGGGAGTCAGGCTCTAGAGATTAGCCATCAAGTCAAGAAGCTTAAAGTCTACCTGGCATCAAAATGCAGAATAGCTGAAGGGCTTTCAACCAGAAAGAATGGCTTGGTCATGGTTGTTTCAGAAAGGTCGAAGGTCTCAGGCTGTGATGAATTGAGGGCAACAGTTAGAATAGTGAGTTCATGGATTGAAAAGCAATCAAAGTGACCCTGGTGTGTCAGCCAGGACCGTGTTACACTGGCATCGTAGAATACAGGGGATATCATATTGTAAACACAACCTTGGGAGAGGCCTAGGAGTGTGCGACAAGGAAACAGCTGTGGCCAGTGTCATTGGACACGCACAGTAATAAGTGTTAGTGAAGACAAGAAGCACTGGGAAGTCACTCACTGGTGGTAAGAACAGCATAAATCACTACATCCCCTCTGGAAAGCAAAACAGGCTTCGAACCTACTAGGTACCTGTTCTATTTTAAGAGAATAAATGTGGACAGAAGACAGAATTTTTCTTGTCACATTTTCAGAATGTAAGCATAGACGCAGTTGACAAGTTCATACTATGTGACAACCTTTGTAAAAATTGAAACATGATTAGAGATGCAACTACCAAGATGCTGACGTTCTGAAAGTGGACTATAGAGTGATAAAGCACGCTTTAGGCTGAGACATGCAAAACAATGTCATTTGTATACACTGTGAAAGCTAAGTGCTCTATGTTGCATGTAGTTACACAATTATATTAATAACAACAACAAAAATCATTTTTAAAAATGATGGTTTTTAGGACAGTAGTGGACGGAAGTAATAGATTTAAAACATGAGGATTTAACTCTTCTCTGTAGTGCTTTATTTCTTTAAGACACATGAGACAGGGCTGGCAAGATGGCACAGTGGGTAAAAGTGTTTGCAGCCAAACCTGATGAACTGAGAGTTCAATCCCTGGAATCTAATGGAGGAGAGAGAACTGGTTCCTACAAGTTGTCCTCTACACATGTGCTATGGCATTCATGCAGCTGCCATATTCTCTCTCTCTTTCTCTCTCTCTCTCTCTCTCTCTCTCTCTCTCTCTCACACACACACACACACACACACAAACACACTCACATCATAGACTTACACACAATAATAGTAATAGTTATTTTAAATGGAGCATATGGTAAAATATTTGAAATTGATATAGTAATTTACTACACATTGTGCTAGTCTCTGTTTTTATGCATGTGAATTTTTTAATTAAATATTTAAAACTACAAATCAGTTTGGTGACATAAGTATGTGATGTCTTTAGCAATAGTCTTGCCATCATGTTGTGGAGGGTAACCAATAATATTGGTAATAGTCTATAAGGTTTTGGGGTTCTATAGGACTTCTTTGACCAACAACCTTTTAAAAAGGTAACTCATTCCTCATATTGGGAGTTTTAATTGGTAGTATGTGATGTCTACTTGGGGTGTTGTCTCCCCCATTAAATTGTAATTCCATTTGAATGCTTAAATATGTAAATATTTTAGGAAGCTTCTACAGTAGGTTTCTACATGGCTTTTCAGAAGCTCTTCAATATTAGTTATCCTTCCCCATATTCCCTCTTCTTTTCTGCTCTCCCATCCCTTCCCCAATTTAAATTTCCTGTTACAACAGGGCCAAAAGGCTGAAGACTGATGCTGGAATGTATGGAGAGAAAATGGGAACTGTCCAGGTAGTCACTGGTTTGTCATTTCTTAGTATTGGAAGCTGCAGGCCCTGCACTTCCTATATAATCAGATATATTTATCCTTCTCAGCTCTCTGAGGTGGTTGAAGAATAGACAGCTTGAGTCTCATAGCTACTAAATTTTGAGTTGTTTAGGAATCAAGACAGCGTTCTAGATCTAAGAAGATGGATATAATAGTGATGCAAGTTAGTATGAAAGCTAAGTCAGTTATAGAACTTTAAACTCATGGAGATGGTTAGAAGGTAGAAGGTTAAAGTCAGGGGCCAAATATGTATGAACTGGACATTGGGAAGGTATACTGGGCCATTTAACTCTCATAAATGTGGCATATTTAATTCTGCTGTTTTGTATAGAATTTACTGTTATAAGAGAAAGAACCATTTGTTGGATTGAAAAGGGAAGCTGTTGGGGGGGAAGAGGGTGGAAGGGTGGGACAGGAAGGGGGAATAGGGAAGGGTTTGTGACTGAGATGTAACTTGAAGAAAAAAAATAAAGTACTTATATATAAAAAAAAACCTTCCTGTTACAATTTCTACTTTATCCCTTTATAGCGGTACATTGTATTTCCTCTTCCTTGGAACTGGAAGCTTCAACTCCAACTGACTAGTATTGATCATGCTGAAAGTTACTATATGTGCTGCTGGTGGAAAAAGGTAATAATCTCACCCAGCTACAAACTCTACACTGGTGACTTCTAAAAGCTCAAACCATGCAAAATCCCAACATGAAAAATGAAAAGTGGACACAATGTCTCACCCTGAGCCAAGAAGTTCTTTACAAGGATAGCTGCTGGAAGAGGGAAGGTCAGTTTTCTTCACTGTAGTGACACTGGGCTTATCAACCACACTCCGGGACTGGCCTCATGCTCAGTAGTTGACCAAGGAAAATTGAACTTTATGTTTTGTTTCATTCTATTTTGGTGTGTGTGTGTGTGTGTGTTTGCTTTGTTTTGGCATGTTTTTAAAATATGTATTTATCTTATTGTAGGATGTTTCTGTATATGTATTTGTCTGTGTACTACATGCATTCCTCATGTCCAGGAAAGCCAGAAGAGGGCATTAGATTTCATGGGACTGGAGTTACAGGCAGTTGTGAGCCACCATGTGGGTGCTAAAATCAAGCCTGACTCCTCAGAAAGAGTGGTCAGTGCTCCTAACCTTTGAGCTATCTCTCCAGCATGAGTTTTGTGTATTTTTAAGAGAGAAAAAACATGAAGTTGGGTGGTATTGAATGGGGAGGGATTTGAGAAGAGTTGGGGATGGGGAGAGAATATGATCAAAATATATTCTGTATATCTTAGAAACATTTATAGATAAGCATAGGTAAGTTCATCTCATCTGTGAAGCTTTAGTCCCAGCAGGCAAAGCATCTGTGCCCTCCTCCCAGTCACTTGTAAAAAGTTACTGAATCACATTGTTAAGTTTGTCTCTCCCACCTGCTGCATATATCAAATGAGTCATTTGAAGATAAGAACTATATATTCTTCATTTCTACATCTGTAGCCTCAAACCAGATACTAAACCAGAGGTTGTTGTGTATAAGTGGTTATGAATGATTGAGCAAATAAATAAGTCTAATTTTTGTAGGCATTATGAAAAGTCATTTTTTTCCTTTCCCTGGCTTCTCCTTATTTCTTCTGAGTCTTTCCCAGGCTGTCTACTCTCTAAGCAGCTGCAGACATTTTGTTGTTGTTGCTGTGGTTGTTAGTGGGTTATTAGTTCTTATTGTTCTTGGATGAGGTGTCACCCTGTGTTTGAAGCTGGTCTGAAACACCAATCATCCTGCTTCAGTCCCTGAGTGCTCACAGTGAAAGTGTGGGCCACCATGCACAGCTGTAATTATTTTTTTTAATTGGGAAAATTTTGTTAAAGATAAGAGGTGCCTTTAAATATTTCTATAAGAACGTTGGGTGGGCGATGGAAAACCATTAACTGGTTGTAATGTGACATAAAATGTAGTGGTTACCTGAAGCAAAGCAATTTTTTGTTGCTGTTAGCATTGGAGTTTGAAATCACTTGAATTTACAGGTCTGTCTGTCTTCCTAAGGAAGGGAGTTGAATCACAAGATTGAAAGAAAGAGCTGGTGTGGCTGGGTAATGGAAAGATGTTATGTATATAGGTGCATTTGGCTCAGAAGTCAAGAGAGTTCCACACTGGCTGTGCTCTGCACTCTTTTAAGAATTCTGGGAAGGTAATAATTAGCAGAAAGAAAAAGGAAGGGACTCCCCTGTGAAGAGAGGGGTGAGATGAGCAATACAATCGGGATAAAATCTGCGGCTGGGTTTTTCTTTTTTTTTCCTTCCCTTTGAAGGAAACAAGAGAAGGTCAGTTCCAATTAAAGTGCCAGGGTCAGGTCAGATATCCACCAGTGAGGGCACAATCTGGCAAGGTAGTAATAATAGTTAGTGATTAATGACTCTCAGCTACTGTTTACTGAGGACAAAGTCTTTGGCTGTGTTGTGTTGTTTGCTGGGTCTTTGCACCTGTTATATTCCTCTCAGCATTTGCTCCATTTCACTGATGAAGAGTCACACTCAAGGATGTTAAAACTTCTGTCCAAGGCTCACTTACCCAGAGGCATAGTTGAATTTTAAATCTGCTCCTGCCTAGCTTGCTTAAGTTACATTTAAACAAAGGGGTATGCAAAACTGTTGAATAAGAAAGAGCCTCTGAGGAAGAGCTAATGCAAGGAAAGGAACAAAGAGGAGAAATTCCTCACTGGATCCCCAGGCTTCAGCCTTCATTCATCTGTCCATATATCTCACCACTACTCTGGGAATAAAGTCAACAGATGCATAAAGTAAAGATTTGGGTCCAATGCTCAATTGTACCACCATTCATACAGGGTATCCACTTTGAAAAAATACTTCGGTGATTAAAAATATCTAAGTAGCCTTGCTATCACTCCCATCTAAAGGCTAGAGCAAAGGCCAGCCAGGGGAGCTCTTTAAAAGCCCAAAGAGGAGGGGTGTGCACTAATATTGAGGGTTATATGAAGCTCTGCACATAGGGCGCAGAGGGGAGAAACACGGACCTCATTTACTCCTTAAAAGTTCTGTGCCCTGTCCACACCACTCAGCATCACTTAACCTTACTTCCCTTGTGTTTTTTTAATGAATGTAATAATAGTATATAACATGCACACATATAGGTATATATTATCTGTGCTTATATTATGCATTCTTACTGATTCCTCAAGGCTGGAGATATTTTTATCCTCTAAAATTCTCTTGCCTTCCAGATCTGTGTTGTAATAATTTTTAGGACAACATGGTTCCCCCAATCTGGGTGTACTATATCTGAGAAGGGAGGAGGGAGCATGGCAGTGGTAGATGGTCACATGGACAGTGTCATGGGACACTTCACATAATACTTATGGAAATTCATGATGCCATTGTGTTACATTTTTTTACAGCAGCAGATCCAAAGCTCAACTGCACCTCTCTCCAAACAGGGTGACTTCTCATGAAAAATATGAGCAGGTTTAATAAAAAAATATTCCTATTTGATATCCCACCAAACTCAAACAGAAGCTTAGAAGAGCCACCTATTACAAAAACAATGATAGTGACTTCATGTTAATTCAGTAGCACTTTCCCACATGATATCTTATTGGGTCATGACAATATTTAATTCCTTGTGGAATAAAGAATGTGCCTGTGTGTCTTAGGTAGGCCACTTCCTCACTGAGGCTCTGCACACTGCCTGGCACTAGAAGAGTAATAACATTCAATAAAAGCTTGTTTAATGGAATAAAAGTACACAGAGATGGTATTGGAATTAAACTTGATCATGTGTAGAGGAATGGTCTTATATTTCACTGGTAAATTATAGTATCACATGACCTTTGTGGAGGTTGTGGTACAGTTCTGGGGGTAGGGGTAGGGGGAAAGAAACTTGACCTACAGTAGTTTTGGTAATAGCTTGATAGGTTTCCAATGGTTGAAGAGTGTTAAGATTAGTCTCTGGTTCCAAAAGACAAGAGGAGTAGTATCAGGGAGAGTAAATAGAAATGCAAATTAGGAAACTGAGGCATCAGCCCAGTCCTGGATCTGAGTACAGAAAGGAAAGGAAGAATGAGGAACAATGGATACAAATGTCTGGAGCCACCTAGGGATGCTGCTTAGGGAAGTGGAACAAAGTGCCAGACCTGTGACTGATCCCTGGAGACCCTCCACCTATCTTTCTGTGCTTCTCTGTTTCAAAAGCCAGCAAGTAAATTGAAGCCCAGTTCTCATCCTACCTCATTTAATCGGGCTACTCACCTTTGAGCTAGGCTGGATTTAGGCAAATGCCAAGCACGCTGTTCCCGCTCTGAGCCAAATCCCAGGCAGCAGCCTGTC
Organism: Lophiomys imhausi; assembly: GCA_907164525.1. NCBI lineage: Eukaryota > Metazoa > Chordata > Mammalia > Rodentia > Muridae > Lophiomys > Lophiomys imhausi. The sequence goes on from CAJQZJ010005020.1 coordinate 10,408,785, forward strand.
TCTCTAGGTGTCTATAGCACAGGCTAAATTTATGATTCCTCTCTGGGAGTCTTAAATAGTACATGGTGGCCTTTTTGTCTAGCCATACAACATTATTAATGCCTCCTCAGAGCTCAGGATCAGAGGTGCAACTGAAAGAAGGAAAGAAACTCACCTTCACAGAGCACCTGCTAGCTTGCAGGCCCTGAGAGTCACTGCGCGGTGTCCTCCATCCTAGCATGTGCTTACCATGTCTGGCTGCCCAGTCTCTTTTGAACACTTTTATTCATGAGTCCTTCTAATGTAAGGTGGAACTTGGAAAACTCACTTCCCCAGCCTCCCAGTGCACAGGGATGTTATCTAAGCTCTACCAGTCAGACACATCCTTACAGAAGTTTATTCTGACACAGGAAAATGTGAGGCCTTGGCAGTTTAGGCACCCTTGTGTCCCTGGGTGTATAGGCCATTAATGCTGGCAGTGCAGTGATCACTGTAAAGTTGAACTGGTAGCATAAGGGGAGAACCATTGTGAACATTTGTATTGAATACTTAGCTATACTTTTCTTATCAGAAGTTCTGCAGCATGATTTCAGATATGAAGATTACCCTAAATCTGGTTATTTGAACCTTCAACTCACTGTGTGAACTACCAAGATTATGTTCATAAATTCTCTTCAAACTTAATCAGTTGGCCTGCTTCTATCACCGGCCACTCAGAAATGATTCTTCATTTGTCTCTCAGAGAGTCCTCACACATCCTAGTCAGGAAGAATGTCTATAGATATTTCCACACATTAAAATGTCTCAGAACCTAAAAATCTCACCAGACTTTTCATGACGTGGTGTTCATCCAACTGCGAAGCCCATCATTCTCACTTGTATCATAGTCCTCTGCCTTAGAGCTCTCTAGAAGACAGCTCACAGGAATGAGAGATAGTGATTTCATCCCATGAGCTTTTGTTATGTGTTATACAATAAGGTGGGCATTTAATCCTTTACTTATCCTTTTACCCTTGAACCATGATTCTAGGCTCTAAGGGATTTCAGTGACCACCCTATTTACCCGGATTTGCCCACTTTCTATTATATCACTCTACTTTCTTTAGATTTCTTCAAATTATTATCTGATATTATCCTGCCCCTTTTCTTTAGTAATTGGTTATCATCTACTTCGTATTAGAATATAAGTTCCATACGACATGCTTTGTTTTGCCCAAACTTGTATTTCTAGCTTAGTTCCTGGCATTTAGTAGATCCCCAAAGTATATTTACTGAGAGAGTGAATAAACAAATAAAAAGAATGGGTGAATGTTATTTGTATCTACACAAAGTCATTCTCTACACTTAGTGTGCCCTTGTCTCAGTAATGGTATTATTGATTTCTGAATTTTCATTCAACAAAATTATCCTTAGTAATGCCCTTTTGAATCAATATTCCAGCTACAGAGCCTTGGAATTAGATAAAACTAGCTTCATTCTAGATTCTTCCATTTGCTCTTACATGACCCCAGAAAATTCTGTAAGTTTTCTTTCCTGATCTTTAACATAGGCTGTAATAATTGTTTCCTCATCAGGCCATTATCAGGATGAACACAGTAAAATATTCCTTCTCAGTCCTTCTCATTAGGTTGTCCTACTTGTTCATCAAAACAGGTAAAAAAAAATGTGAAGCACAATTGAGGTAATGCTTTAGTATTTTAAAAACTAAGTCTACTATGACAAAGTACTATTGGATGTATAACTTATATAAAGCAAAAATGTGAGGACACAGTTATGGAAGCTGGAAGTCTTAGACCATGTGCTAGTGTGTACGGGCAATGGTAAAGAGCACACTACTCAGTTATGGATTGTCATCTAATATTCAAATGGCCAAAAGAGTGTGAGAAAGCTCTCTGATCTGAGGTCTCTTCCATAGGAAACTAACCCACCCACGAGTATTCTACCCTCATAGGGTAATTAATTGCTCTCACAAAGACCTGCTTTTTAATACAGTACATCAAGGATAGGATATCAACACATGCATTTTGGGGAATATTTTTCCATAAGTACATTTGGTGAAAGACAGTAGTTTCTCCTCCAGCTTTCATTACATGTGGTTGGCTAACTTTTTATAAATCCTGAAAATCTCAACACAGAAGCTGCTCTTCCCAGACACCAAGGCATGTCATGACACACAGCAATCCTGCTCCCTGTGTTTTTGCTAACCATGCCAACTCACACGGACTGTTCTTTCTGTGAACTAGTAAGAGCTGGAGTTGAATCTAATCTCAGTTCTGAAACTGGCATCTGTCTGTGTTCCTTTGCTCCATTTACTTCTCTCCAGGCCTAAATTAAATACATACAGACTCACAGACACAGACACAGACACACACACACACACACACACACACACACACACACACACACACACA
>CAJQZJ010005020.1:10411184-10422239 GCA_907164525.1 Lophiomys imhausi
CACACACACACACACACACACACACACACACACACACACACACACATCAATCTTATATAATTTGCATTCCCTAAACATTCTATCTGGATTTTTCAGATATTTAAGAAAATGGCATTAGATGATATTGTGCAGTAACTATGAGTACCAAGTTATAATTTGAGGGATTATAAATATTGTGGGTCGGTACACTATAGAAATAGACTGAAATAAGATAAAGAACAGGGAGAGAGGTATCTTCCCCTCAAGACATCCCAAAAGCAACAAGAGGAGGAAAATTAAAAGATGTGGATACAGGACATGGTCTGTTAGGTAGTAGAAAGTCTTCTGGTCACCTTAATCAGCAAACATAGCCTTAATCCAGTAACTAAAATTTAGGAATTGTGTGTAATATCAATTATGTCCTGGCTAGGAGACGAGAAAAGGGAGCTGCAATTTCTGAAATAGATCCTAATGAATCATTACTTATGTCATTTGGCCCAGGCTGGCTGGTTTGAAGGCTTAAAGCCTTTCTCATATACTCCTTTATAACACTGTATTCTGAAAGCAGATCTAAAGCAATGTTTGTGTTGTTCCTGCATAACTCTGAAGATATATCTAAGGATCAAATATATCCCCACTCACAGGACATTCATACTATTGACACAGTACTTATGTTTGTCTAGTTGCTGACCCTGCACAAGATACTTAATCTACTTGTGTCTCAAGTTCCTCATTTATTAAAATAGGAGCAATAACATTGCTTTTCTCAAGGGTTAAATGTGTTACTTTGCATGTAGCCAATAACACATTGGTATGACATTTAGACTCAGAGTCTGAATGTTCATAAAACCAGCTGTGTTTTTATCTCCCAACAGTGCTTCAGGCCTATTCAGAGTCAGTATCTTGTACTAGATGAAATTCTCCAGTAATAGAAAGCCCCTAGATCACCTTAATTAGCAAAAACAAACTCAATTTGGTAATTAAAAGTGTCTAATCCCAGAGTACTGTCAACCAAGTTAGAACTTGGTTTCTTGTCTTTTTCCATAGTCCCACCTCTCTAGACAAGGCCTGTTTCTAGCTGGGAGCTTACAGGGTTATAAATAGAGAATTGGCCCTTGTTTGCTTTTAATTCCTATCTTCCACTAACTTATGTGGATGAAGTGGCAAAGAAGGAAAGAGAACATCAGACAGCACTTGGCTGGCACACTCCTAATCTGGCTCTGGGGTCTCTGTGCCGGAGGATGTTGGAAGGTGACATTTGTACAGATTCCTTTAAGGGTTTTAGAGTACTCTCAATGGCAGCAATGACTTGGCAATGTGTTGCATTTCTCTTAGTGTCACCACTCCTCTTGTGTCTTTTCCGGTGATCTACTCTTCACAGACTCTGCATGGGGGTTGAAATAGTATAGACTCTGACTATTGTGCTCTCCACTGGGTGTGCTCAGCATCTGTTACCTCCACAAGGACCAGATCACAAGCCAATCTATCTAGTTCATTGTCCCCACACTGTCACTAGATTTCCTAAGAAGTAAAAATTCAAGCCATGATGTCCTCTCTCTCCCTCTTGGAACCAAGGGACACACTCACCCCCAACTCCTCCAACACACACACACAATCTCTTTGGAAGATGTAGCATGTAGGGACTCCAGATAGCAACCCCCCTTTCTAGATAGATAGATAATACAGTGTTTTGTACGTGCTCAGTGTCACTGAACTATGAGTAAACTAAACGCCACTTATATAAACATGTGAATAATGTCACCATGATTCCACAGGAAGGGCATTGTTTCCTCACCTTTTCTCTTTGAGACACTCAATTCTCTGAAACTAGTAAATCAAAAAAATTAAGAAAGTTGGGGCTGGAGAAATGCTCAGTGGTTAAGAACACTCACTGCTCTTCTGGAGGACCCAGGCTCAATTTCCAGAACCCACATGACAGCTTACCACTGTCTATATACAACTCTAGTCCCAGGGGATCTGATCCCCTCTTCTGGCATTGTCTAGCTTCTGTGGACACTACATAAAGGTGATGCTCAAATATTCAGGTAAAACATCCATACACATAAAATAAAAAAATCTCTAAAATATTTTTTTTAATGTATAAAAGTGCAAAATAGAAGGTTTGGATTTCAGGAAATCCTGGGCTGGAGTTGAAGGTTAAATTAAAGCAGATGTTCATGGGCCCTGTTAACAGGGGAGGAGGACATGACACAGCTCAGGGAACAGAAAAAAATGCTGATATTTTCTAAGGAAATCTGAAAGCAGATGGTGCAAAGGTGAATCAGTGAAAGGAAGCACAGCCATCTTCAGAATGGCCAATGGCCATGCTCAGCCCAGTGAGGGCAGCTGGGGCAAGCAGGCTGTCCCTGGGACTCTCGGAAAGAGAGGCCCGGCTCACCAAGAGCAAAAGGAGGGCAGCCAGCCTGAGCCTAAAACTGCTGAGGTGTAGAGAGCTAGAGAACCAGTCAGTGTGAAGAAGAGAAGGATCCTATCTAGTCCCATTTATGCTGCTATGTTGCTTAGTTATGCCTCAACCAAACCTTTCACCCTCTCCATTCTTCTCTTTCTACATCTGTAAGTAAAGAGAAGAAAAAAAGTGTCTAGGGACCTAGTTTTCAGCCTAAGTGAACAGGTAAAGATAGCAGTGTTTTTGTGGAATGGTGTTCACAATGATACTTTCCATCTTTATCTCAAAATATCCTGTTGACCTGGATTTAGTAGCAAAGAGTGAAAGCAAGAAGGAGAGGAGGGAAGAAGGATTAAAGAGAGAGAGAGAGAGAGAGAGAGAGAGAGAGAGAGACAGAGAGAGAAATATTTTAAAGTACAATTTTTAATATATATTTTATGTGAGATGATTATTCAATCAGATTTTTTTTTCCCCTAGAAGCCTCTTCTGGAAACAGTAGATGGGATTGGCCTACCTAGTGAGTGTCTATGGGAAACTAGAATCCTTTGAGGGGTAATAAAGGATTTGGTGAGTAAATGCAGTGAGAGGCTTAGGAGAATATTCATTTAGTCTTTTATTTATGAACATGTTTTGAACACTTGAAATTCTAAGGGTTCAGTTAAGGTTATTGTCAAAAAGGGGAGAAAAAGAAAGAAAAAGGATTGATGGCCTAAGAGCCATTAAAAGGTGTAAACAAACCTCAGAGATGTCATGGAATTTAATGTAATGGATAAAGGAAAAGGTGGAAGTTGCCTTATCTTTGACCCTGTAATTGTTCATTATGCAAGCATTTCTTATGATTCAGCCAATAACTACTGAAATTCTTCTATTCTGTTGGAGATAAAACAATGTGTAAGAGCCCTTGCCCTTTGTGAGACCCCCATCCCATCAAGAGCACAAGCATGAAGACATGGAGCACACCATAAACTATTTTAGAGGTGATGAAACAGAAGAAAGTGTCAAGAGACCAGAGCTGGTCTGAGATGTCAGGAAAAGCCTTTCTCAGGAAATGACTTATAAATGAGAACTCCAATAAGGAACTTTGCCCTAGTGGTGCTGCCTTGTAGGCCCCCAATGAATGAGGAGGCTCTTGGCCCTCATATGACTGCTGATCTGGGGCGGGGGACTGTTACGTTATCCCAGAGGAGTGGGATGGAAGGGATAGGGGGTAGAGGGTGGGAGGGTGGGACTGGGAGGGGTGGAAAGAGGACACTGTGATGGAGATGTGACCTGAAGTAATAATTTTTTTTTTTAAAAAAAAGGGGGGGGATGAATATTTTTAAATAAAACTACCTCTTTTTAGGAAAAAAAAAGAATGAGAGTTAACTGGGTGAAGTGGAAGAAAAAAGAAGTTGACAAAGAAGGTGTTGGTGAGAAGTTTATTTTAGAGTGAGGAAATGGACCATGATCAGTGAGAGAAGAAATGAAAAGAGGCCAGAGGCAAAGATGCTCCTGTAGAGGGAGACACCTTGTTCAAGTGCCTCAGTTGTGCTCTGGGGCTCAAATGCAGATCTGTGCTTCCTCCCTGATCCTCTGTGGACCAGACTTCCTGTGTCCTGCAGGTGCCCTCAGCTCTTAAGCTCTCAGGTCCTTCCTCCCCTATTTCCCACTAACCATCATATTATGAGTCTGTGTTCTTCACTCTCCTGTGAGTACTTATAGACAGAGAATACATTTCATTTGTTTCTGGGGGTCCAAAGACTGCCAGAGTCTGACAGCTAGTACTGACCGAAGGGACTGAATACATTGTGGACATAGTTAGCATTCAGAGATAAAACCCAGATTTAGAGAGTCTCTATGGCTTTACCTTTTTCAGCCACTTCATCTTACTAATAACAAAACAAGGTGGGGAGGAACAGACAGATTGTTCAAAGACCTGTTCCTGAGGTGGCAAAGCTAAATTTGAATGACATGTAATCCATATCCCAGTCAGTTGCTCTCCTACATCCTGGTTTCTTGATCAAGCTAAGAAGTGTGAACATCTGTAATTCTCATCCACAAATCATTTTAGAAATATGTTTGTTAATTTATATATCTATTCAACAAATATTTACTGAAGAGAGCATGGATCACAGGCATGTGACTGGTCTGGCTCCGTGGAACAAACTCCTTGTCTTGGGCATGTTCAGATGCTCAGGAGCACTTAACAGACACTTCAGTGTTATCAGTGCTGCAGGACAGTAGAGCACAGAGCCTAAGTCAGACAACTTCACTAGCTGAACGAAATGATTTCTGAGACACGACAGGATGGGAAAGGACATGACAAAGATAGATCTTAGGCTGATGTGGAGGGCTCCATTTTAGAAAGGAAAGGGAGACTCTTTCTTATGGACAGGGCAGCATGGAAAAATCTCACAGGAATATTTATTCACATATTAGTTTATTTAACACATACTCTGCTGCCAGGTACCATACTAACAATTTATAATATTGAGTTTGTACATATGACAAAACAAAGGTCCCAGAAGTATTGTACCTTTTTGAGATTAAAGAGCTAGTTATAAGGAGGACTGAATGACAAAGACCAGCTCTGGGTCCCTTGTCACAACATACTCCAGTATTGACTCTCTGTGCTCCCTCTGCACAGAGAATGAAAGTCCATGTGGTTCTTATGAAGAACACACAGCAATGTAAAGTTCAGGGTCAGAAAGTTTTGGGGATTTTGTTTTTCTGTATTAACCATGTATTCACCAGGAACAGAACACAGCAAATCACTCTCATACAACATCTCACTTGTTCATATTTAATACTTGCAAACTTATGAAATAAGTAATATTCTCAATTCTATGTTTTGAGCTTAAGGCCAAAACTGATTTCATAAAATTCTGAAGGTCTACTGAGGGTTGTGTGCCTATCTCAGGTATTTGGATACATTTATACCAAAACATGGGTTGTACACAAAACCCTTGAGCTGGAGCATGTCCTGGGATGCTGATCACCTCACTTTGGGGCTACTATTATTTAATTTTGGAGTCATATTGGAACTTGAACATCATTATTGCAAGAGATTGGACCTCTAAGATGTGAGAAGTTCACTAGGAGCAATTAATACCTTCCTCAAGGAACTGGATTAGTTTTCATGAGCATAGATTGTTATAGAGTAAGTCTGCTCTTCATGGTTTGCCTCTGATGCTCACAATTGCCCTTCTGCTTTTGTACCACTATGACATAGCACAATGCCCTGATTGTGTGTTTCCAACCTTCAGCACTATAACCTAGATAAACACCTTTGCTTTGTAAGTGTTCTAGCCTCAGATATTCTATTGTAGCAACATAAAAATTGACTAAGAAATGAGTAGAGTATTGGGTTCAGATTCCAGCACTACTGCTTCTCAACTAGGTCTCTCCTGAAGCCTCACCCTCTTCATCCATAAAATGGAAATAATCTCTGCATTATCCGGGGACATTTTATATATATATATATATATATATATATATATATATATGTATGTATGTATGTATGCATGCATGTATGTATATTTATTTATTTATTTGTTTGTTTGTTTATTTATTTATTTATATATGAAATCCTGTATTAGTTTCTTTTGAAGATCACAGAACACATAAGGTAATCAAGTTGTCACAGTTTTGAAGATTTTAATTTAATTTTGGACCTGTGACAAAGCAGATCCTTGTGGTAGAGGTATGAGGAAAACAAAAGCACCTCCCATGTCTGAGAACACAAAGGAAAAATAAAGGCTGAGTGTCTAGGGCTCTCCAGAAACTTCTGAAGGCACATCCTCAATGATCTCAAGACCCCTACCACTACTAGGTCCCGCTTTTTATGTACACCTCAGGCCAAGGATCAAGCCCTTAATAGATAAGCCTTTGGGAGACATCTCAAGTACAACCCTTAACAAATATCTAACTATTGTTACTGAGAGGTTCAGGTGTGGCTTTATTATTTCCAGAATTCTGACTCTAAACTACAAAGGGCATTTCTCTTGGACCTGAGATGGCTTAGTCACATCACAGGATATATGCAGTGTGTCTCCACACTCAGGGCTGAGAGGTGGTAGAGAGGGATACCTTTACCTGATGCACTGTTCTCATGGTATCTGTAATTGCCACCATTAGTGGCATGGCCAGCTGAACATGACCTGCCTCTTTAAGCCTGTACATCTGTACATATATGTGCTGCAGGGGAAGAAGAGATGATGCTACCTCTTGGAAATCTTACTCAGGCATTACCCTGGACATCTCCTTCTGAGTCCTTTATTTATGAAAAAGACAGTTTTCTACCCATGGTGTGGATCAGAGGTAGAATATGCCTAATGAAGAACACTCCCTCTTCCCATTTGGTAGAAAGAGTTAGACCATGTGGTATAAAGACATCAACTGAATTGTGCACACGTTACTGCAATATAAGCGTTCTCCTTTGCCCTGCTTTCCCTATGGTAACAATAGGTTTGGTTATCTCGAATTAAATGAACTTCTTAACCTTCTGCAGGTGTATGCTTGGCTGACCAGAAAGGGGGAGGTGAGAGAGTTTAAAATCCCCAGGGGACAAGAAATAAGAGACCTGCAAAGATACATCAGATATAGGAAAAAGTACTGTGTTCTAACAGAACCAGGCCTGGGGTTTGCACACCAGGTTTAAAGCTGCCTCAATCAGTTCGTACTTCAGCGATTTGATATAATGGGTTCCCCTTCTCTCTGGACCCATTTTCACACTTGAAATAATTGTGAGACATCAGCTGCTCTGTGTAGTTTATGAGAATTCTTCTAACAGCTTATGATGCTCAAGCAAAGTCTAAAGATTGAACAATTTTACTTTGATACTGCTGGGTGTACCTGGGTGTAGGAAACCCTCAAGTGGCTTATGAATCAATCAATATAAAGGGCATGTAGAAGGGAAGGGGGGAAAAGGCAATGGAGAAAGGAAGGGAAAAGAGGGAGAAGAAGGGAGGAGAGGGAAAGGAAGGGACGAAGTCATAAAGTCTCAACTCAAGTCCCTGTACACCAAATCTTTAGGGAGACTTACATGGCCTTGTCTCCTATGGTTCCTGTTGGCCTCTCCTCTCTGTCCTTAAAGGGTTAATTACCTAAAAACCTAGGGTACACTGAGAAACTCTGAAAAGGAAACTTGACTTGACTGACTACAACCATGGAAGCTTCTGATATGAAAACCCACATACCAAACCCACTGGTTTCTACCACTTCCAGACCTGCAGATGGAATCTTCCACCCTCAAAGTTTCCACTTTTCCATCCTATAAAGCCCCAACACCCCCATGGCACATGTGGAGAGACTGTGCCCTTCTGTTGTTCTGATTAAAAGAATAATTCTGCTTTTGGGCATGCTTGTCTGCTTTTTTATTTCCACATTTCCTATATCACTCCTGATCTAACCACCCCAAGTTGCCCTGTACACTGACTGTCCTGGTTAGAGTTTTATCAGCTTGACACAAGTTAGGCGTTACTGAGGAAAAGGAGCCTCAACTGAGAAAAATCCTCTATCAGAAGTCTTTGGGGCTTTTTATTGATTAGCAATTGATGTAGGAGGGCCCATCATACTGTGAGTTGTATCATCTCTGGGCAGGTGGTGGTTCTGGGATGTATAAAAAGCAAGCTGAGTGAGCCATAGGGAGCAAGCCAGTAAGCACTGTTTCTCTATCACCTCTGCTTCAGTTCCTGAGACTAGGTTCCTGCTTCAGTTCCTGCCCTGGATGGCCTTCATGATGGACTGTAAGCTGTAAGATGCATTAAACCCTGAACTTCTCTCTGACTACTTTTCTGCACTCAGCTCACTGTGCCCAATGGGAAGGGCTGGTGCCTGATTCACCTGCGTCTTCCTGTGACAGCTACTTGTGGGATGACAGTCAGGAGACACTGCTTCCAATCCTGAATAGGAAACTACACCTGACGATGTCATTTAATCTGTGTAGCCCTGGCATGCTGCTGTTCCACTGATAAGTGTTCCTGACTAGCTTTGACCCCAAGAAGCGGCTACTGACTCACAGCCTTCAGTCCATCTCAGGCAGGCTGTCCACACAGACGGTCAGACTGCCACTACCACAGACTCCTGAGCACCTCAGGCTCCACTGATTTATAACCATGTGTAGCTGCCTGTTTGTCTCTAGCTTTGTCTCTTCTCCTGTGCTGTGAGCTGCAGGAACACTTCGTATAAGAGTGGGGACCATGCTTTAGTCATCTTCATAGCTTTGTCATATGGCACAATGCCTGGAACATCGCTAGGAAACTATTACTAAGAGTGACTTGGCACATGCCTCAGTGGTAGTGTTTGTGGGAGTATAAGGACCCAAGAGAGTCAAATGCTTTTTTTGGTGATACTGAAAATACCTTTCAGCATCCCCCTGGGTCTTCAGAGGTCTCTCCCATTGTTATATATGCAAAAGTTTTATCTGAGTCACTCAAAGTATCTCTCATGCATTAGCTTATAGACTTAATTCTGAGAGACAGAAGCATGATAAAACCACTTGCAGCTTTCATAAAAAAAAGAACCCCTCACCAAAATGTAAGTTCTTTGAGAACATTGCCATTGACTTTTAACGCTGGCACAATGTGGTGCATCTAGTGTGCAGCTGTGCAGACAACACAAAGGCGAAGAGTCAGTTGCATGAAGCACGATAAGAATACTTTCCATATTTCTACATAGTTTCATAAGCAAAGAAAATAACCAAGAGCAAGGGGAAGGATGATACTCAGACCATTTATTTAAAATGAAAGGGTCTAGGTGAAATCTCCAGTTGGAATACTCATAGCTAACACCATCTAATTACTAGGTGTATAGAATGTGGATACTTTATGTGTATAGCCTTCCATCCTTACAAAAGCCACGCAAATTAGCATTCTTATGATTTCACCCACATGGAAATGAATGCTGAAAGAAGGAAAGTAATCTACTCCAATCACACACAGTGAGAGGATGATAGCCATGACATTCATCTTTGAGTTGATTATGCAAAATTTTCCTCCTTGACACTCCTCCTTTACCTGTCTATCAAGCTCTCATTTGTTGAATAATCACTGGTGTTGGGCGTTTTAAGTGTTTAGTTGTTTACTGTGTATGTGTGTATGTGTGAGTGTGTCTATGTATGGCTATGGGTACCACATTCATACAAGTGCTCAAAGAGACCAGAGGAGGGCACTGGAACCCCTGGAACTGTAGTTTCAGGTGGTTGTGAGCCACCAGTGTGAGTGCTGATGAGCTGATGATACCTAAGCTTTATCTGCAGCCACTTTACCGTGTTTTAAGATCTATGAATACAGTACTGAATTGGAACAAAAGAAGAGGGTTTAAATTATAAGAAAAAGAAACATTATTTGGACTGAAAGGGAGAGCTGTTGGGGGAAAAATAAATACCTTAAACTAAAAAAATAAAAGAAGGGAATAGGATGGTGGGGCTGAGGGGGAGGAGGGTGGAAGGGTGGGACTGGAGGGGGGAGTAGGGAGAGGATTGTGATTGAGATGTAACTTGAAGAAATAAAAAATAAATTATTAAAAAAAATAAAAAAAAATAAAGAAAAAAAAATGTGGAAGTCCAATACAATCTTAATATTACATCCATATACAAGGGTCAATACCATTGTGGCCAACTATAATCTTAATTTTGTATCAATATACAAAGATCAATACCGATGTAATCCAATACAATCTTATTTTTGCACAATAAACAATGGTCAATACCACTTTAGCCAAATATACTACTAATTTTGTATCAATATACAGAGGTATAAGGACATATTCAATAATCTGCCCCTTCTTCTTGGACCTTCCTGTGCTATGTCTATGTCTCATTTTTCTCAAGCCTATGCACTCCTACATAGGAGAGGAAGAAGGATACAGAAAAGGAAAAGTAGGAAGTCCCTGGGTCTAACCTCCAAAACCCATTAAACAGGACCATTTATCAGCTTGTAATCTCTTCCCCTAAATATCAGAGTTTTCAGTTATCCTTCAAATAACTGACATAGGCAATGATCTTTGTATATTGATACATAATTAAGAGTATATTTAACCACAATTGAATAGATCTTTGTATATTGATACAAAATTAAAGGTAACGCTTCCTAATGGTATCATACCTAGAGATACTTAAGAATAAAATGTGAAGCTCTGGCGTCTTGATACCAGCCGTCTAAAACTGTCTTGGATAGTTAAGTAAAACAAACTCCTAGTCATGCAAACATGTCACTTTGTTGGCTACTATGACGGTCTATCACAGATATTCTCTAAACTACTCAGTAATCAAGTTGTTGAGAGACAGGCAACATTTGCTTATCTAGATACAAGAGATGGATAGGGCATCTTCAAAAACCCCAAGAGATCTGCAGAATATGGCATTCAAAGATGTTATCTTAAATTAAGATTTTCTTTTTTTTTGATATCGAGACATATCAGCTCCTGACAGCACCCCCTATTCTACTCCAAGTAGAAGATAAGCATTGAAGAATCTCCAGTGTGAGATGGTTGAATTAGTGGCAAGCCTATCTCTTGGCATAAGAAAACCCCTTGCACCAACTGCAGACAGACTGCTGTCCAAAAAGGACAAAACTTGGTAGCAGGGAAGTCGACAGCCTAACTCTGCCAAGACAAGGTAGGTAAGTCCTTCATAATCTCTGTTCCACAACAAATGTCTGTCAGAGAAACAGGACCCAAAGGCTGAAGAC
>CAJQZJ010005020.1:10427239-10444316 GCA_907164525.1 Lophiomys imhausi
TACTGTTATAAGAGAAGGAACCATCTGTTGGACTGAAAGGGGAAACTGCTGGGGGGAAGAGGGTGGAAGGGCGGGATAGGAAGGGGGAATAGGGAAGGGTTTGTGACTGAGATGTAACTTGAAGAAAAAAAAATAAAGTATTTAAAAAAAAATAAAAATAAAAATGTGGAAGTCAAGATGACATGCAGACACTGCTCTCTATCATTTGCCCAGATTCTATCTCCTGTAATCATCACAGCCACACTTAGTTTTCCTTGTTATTTCATTAAGCAGAGGAGGAACCTGAAAATTTGGGAGATTAAGTCATGTGTCTCCCATTACTAAATTGGGTAGAAATGGATTCAGATCTTAAATCTAGGCCAATCTAGCTGTAAGGGCATGTTTTTCCACCATGGCCGCACCACAGCTAGTTTATTATCTGTCTCTAAGTAGATCATGAGGGAGTGAAGATTGCTGATAGAAAGATCTGGTTTTTTTCAAAGAATAAGGGGTATATCATCCTTAGACCGCAAAAGGCAACTCTCAAGCCCGTGCGTGTGTGTGTGTGTGTGTGTGTGTGTGTGTGTGTGTGTGTGTGTGTAAGTATGTATGTATTAGTATGTATGTAAAACCTTCATTTTGAAACAAACTTTTGTTAGTTTCAATCTCCATTTACATTTTCAGGGACAAGAGACTCAGGCTCTTCTGTTCACTAGCACTTCCTTTGTGGAGCCATCACATTGTAGGTTGGTAAAACCTGTTATTCAGACTCAGACAGAACCTACTTCAAATTGAACTCTGCTGCCTCGTAGGTATACAGGTCTGAGTATATGTCTTAACTTCTTTGAGCTCCATTTTGAAAAGAGGCAGAATAAAACAGCCTTGCATATTGCTTCAAAGATGAGATTGGATAACAGGAAAGCATGGGTTTAACATGGTTAATGAGACTAAAGGATGTTAGCTACATTTCTGAATCCATTGCCCTTACCTGCCTAGAAGGAAATCTAGTCCTTTTTAATGCCTCTCTCCCTCACATGGTTCCAGGGGGGTCTCAAGTATTCCAAGTGTTCATTTGTACAGTCTTTCTGGTTTTCACTTTCTGTTGTGCGAGCTAGCTGGACCTTCATAATTCTCGGCATCTGTACGTCAGGGAACTGCTTCTCCGCAGAGACTTTCTTCCCTTGAGTGCTTACTGCTGTTATCATCACAGCTGGAAATCTTTGACCCATTCAAATGAAAATGAAGCACCAAGACTCTACCCCAACACAGGAAATTCACTTATTACAGGATTTTGTGATCTTGCTTCAAGAGCATCCCACAGCAATACCTTGAACTCCAAAGTATGACAGAACTGAGTGACCCATTTCTTTTGATTCATACACAGATCCCTTAATCTGGGGCACACACCCAAGCTGCCAGACCATCTAACCGTCTAATGTTGGCTATTTTAGGAGACCGTGCTGCCCTGTGATGTTCCGCATCTGTGGAAACTTCATCTTGCTGGAGTTTCTTTCATTTCGGACAAGTTCTCTCTGAGGCTTCTGTGCATCTTCTGCAGAAACTTCCATCAGTTCTCCTACCTCCTTTCTCTCTTTTTCTTCCTACCCCTACAATTCCCACTCCAATTAATAAAAATATGTGTATATATTTGACCCAAGCATTTATGCTGCAAATTTTGGTTTTGATTTTTGCACAGTACAAATTTCTGTGTCACTTTGATTTCAGTCACCCTTTCTTAGTTTCTAAAACAGAAAGGATAATTTAATCCCAGAATTGAATAACCAATGAGTATGAGTCAGTGTCTGCTGCCTTCTACTCAGAAGCATGGCTTGTTGACAGTCATTGGACATAACATCTAAGAGAAGGGGAGGAGAAGGTTTCGAACTTCACTCGTCACAGTCTTCTCCAGGTCAGAGATTGCCTACTGTATGAGTAAGGACAGTGGGTACTCTGATCACTGTCTGGCCTCTAGGGACATGAAGCAGAGTCACACACCTGTGAACCTCTCAGAAGCTGCTTAATGCATCTACAAGATGTTCTTCACTCTTCCAATTCTGCCAGAGGTGGTCAATAGATCTTGCTATGATGACTTTACTACTGCTTACCAATGGTGTACCTTGAGCAATTTCCTCAACTCTTAGATGGAAGTTGGCAGACTCCATCCTGTTTACCTTGTAGAGACCTCGTAATTATCAGGCAGGATGCTTAGATTTGTAAAGGAATTTGTAGAAGGAAGGAAAGCATAGTTTTGCAGACCTAACACCACTAACCTTTAGGGCCAGATAAACCTTGGTGAACAGCACTGCTCTGTGCAGTGCAGCATGTTTTGTAGTGTTATGGTCTCTCAGTAGATGTAAGTAACACACTCTAGAGGCAACAACTAAAAATATCTTCAGATACTGTCATGACTATTTAGAATTAAAATATCCCCTTGTGTAGAAGCACTGGTGTAGGAGATCATGTTGTCTGAGTTTACATTCAAAGCAAAATAGTCCCTTTGAGGAATGAGAACCAGTGTGAAGGGCAGATGGGACAACCACTTGCCAATGTGGAAAGGGACGAAACGGATCCAGAAGGTGAAGAAACTGATTTGTCTGAACTTGGCTGTATCACTGTGGCTTTAATTTCTTTGTTTGTTTTAAGAGGTTTTGTTGTTTTGTTTTGTTTTGTTTTTCTTTCTCGATAAGAAGATAGTTGAAGAACACAAATGTCCAGTGCTCTGTAAGCTTCCAAAGAATAGATGAAATAAATGCCCAGCCTAATCCATGCAGAGCCCCTGTGTTCCCTCCCTACCAAAGGCCTCATTCTTGAGCTTTTAATTTGTTTTCACAGTGGTTTGAACAAATTGAATTTGTTAATTAAAGTGGTAAAATGAAATGCCGAGCATTATTGACTAGATGCTAATGCCATTAATGGGAGTAAAGGCAAGAGACCCAGGCTGTCAATTGAAGCACAAATCAGATCAGCAGAGGCTAGTACAGGTTGTGCCTGAAGGCTGAAGGGACAGACCTGTTTATAAGTTTTGTGATTTTGTCTTCATCAGTCAGGATTTGTAATGGCCAAAACACTCTTTTAGCAACAGTTAACTCTTCTCTGCGATAGATTTTTCTGTGTGCTCAAGAAATACTGATGGATCACCCCAAAATCTCATCAACAAGGATCTCTGGTTCTAGAGTAGTGATAGTACTTTATCATAGTAGAAAGACTCAAGATTTAGGGTTCTGAGGGCAAAATGAAAGGGGTTCTACTCCAGATTCAATGTTGGGGAGCCAGGGAATGTGATTAAACATTCAGCTTTATTTTCTGTAAAATAAGAATGGTAAAACAGTCCCATATCATAAGGTTTTCACAAAAAGCAAATGCAATGATTCTGATCAAATATTTGACATAGATCATGACATATCTTAAGGCTAAAGAGCAACTACTGTGTACTAGTTGTCACACAGTGTTGCAAAGATAGACACAACATCTTGGAAGCTCTGGACCAGAGACTAGACTGGCTTTGGGACATGGAATGTTTGAGATATAACATTTGGAGGTAAATATTCTGATGGGGAAATGGGAGAAAGACTTTTTGAAGAAGAAATGTGCAGTCATATTATTTGAGGAATAGTAGAAGTCCGTGTGGACATAGTCAGAGGAGAGTTTGAAAGATACCCTAATCTCATTCCTTTGTAGCAGTTGAAGCTCCTACTTAGAAAATTATTTCATCCCTTTTCATCACTGACTTCCCAATTTTAGCTGAAATCTTCTCTCCTCAGAGAAGCCATTTCCAACTACCTATTCCAAAGTGGGCCATCCTATTCTCTAATAGAATCCTGATTTCCCACATTTACAGCACTTATTGTAATTGTAACCTCTATCAATTTTCTTATTCATTGAGTGTCAAGATGCTGTAACTCTATGACAGACAACATATTGTTTCGTTTTCATATTGGGTGCTCACTACATAGCATAGCATAGGACGATAGGTTCACAAGGCATAACTGACTTGGTTTGTATAAAACCAGTAGATTTGGTCAGTAGCCTATGCCCCCTGATCATAAGTTAGGAATAGGAGAAGAAACTAATCCTGCGTGAGCAGTGTGCCTTCAAGAGCTTTATTTCTAATCCTTCTAGGAACTTTAGAAGGTCAGACATAATCTCCCAATTTTAAAAATGAGAAACTGAGATTTAAAGAAATTAGATGAATTTGATCAAAATGAAACTGTATTGATGATGGGAGAATAATGAAAACCCGGGTCTGTCTGTCACCCACACCAGTACTTAGAGAAGCAATAACCCAAACAGCCCACTAATCTGAAGTAGTAGAGGCTATGGGGGACCACAGCAGTGGCTGTCTGAGGATCAGGGTTCTCACCCCAAGTCACATGGTTCACCTTTTCAGCACTTTATCCATGCTCTGTGGATCCGAAAAGCCCCCATGTTAGTGTTGAATATACAAACTTCCTAATCTCCTAAGGTAGGGCTTGATTTTATTCACTTTTAAAATTTCCATTAAACTTATCAAAAAACTATTTTTATTGGTTACAAATAAAACTAATTTCAAAAATCAAATGTTTGCAAGCAACTTAACAGATGCTGGGCTCTGGAGTAGCAGTTGGTAAATGGCAGGATATACATGAAATGCAAAATTCAAACCAGAGGTCCCTAAGAACATTATTTCTTAAAGGCATTCCACACAATGAAAGCAGTAGCATTAACATGGGGTTGGTGGCAGGGTACACGTGTGTGTGTGTGTGTGTGTGTGTGTGTGTGTGTGTGTGTGTGTACCACTAAAACCAAATATTACTTTGACATCAAAGGCCTAAGTTTATGATAGCTAAAAACATAACTTTCACTCATCATGCACTCCAAAATTAATTTAAAATTCCCCATTGTTCAACTGTGGCACCTCAAAAATATACTCAACTGTTCTGGGGTAAATACTCTCATCTGTATAGTGGGCTGTGTCTTCTGAAAGCAGCTCTAACAGAAAAACCCTAGACTTGGAATTGGAGACTTAATTAAAAATCTGGTCTGTTCTCTCTCAGACTAACTTAAATACCTCAGAAAAATCACATTTATCTGTCTGTCAATAATGTAGATGGATAATATGTGTGTTGGGTTCCCTTCTGTTTATTATATATCATGTTTTCAGAAGCACAATTCTCTGTCCAGAGGTTCTGTTAATGGAGATTTCCAATGTCCCTATGATTCTAATTCTAAGGGACCCTCTCCAGCATTGGCCTGAATCATCAGTCTCTAACCACGGGCCATATTCCTTCAACTGAGATTGGGCCATTTTGTGCTTACCATGATCTGAGAATATAATATAAAGAAAGGAAGAAACTCTTTGCAAACAATTTATTAAATCTCCTTTTCACTATTATTTATAAATGTGACAAAGGTGATTCACTTTTGCTCATGTAACCAAGCAATATGTCATAACCATATTGGGGATGGCCTCCTCTTTCTACCTGCCACCAAGGGAGTAATACCTCACATGAAACTTTTTTATTAGTTTCCACATATAAACCATGGGTAAGTCAAGTTTTCACTGTATGGTAACAGCTTGCCCTCCACAAAGGAAGAAAACCAGCTTTTTTTTACTTCATTTATAGCATGTAAAACTCCAGTGTACCCTTCCTGGCATTTCCCATCGCTAGGACAGAACATCTGTCCCACCAACAAATGGGTTGAGATTATGGCTCTGTGGTAGAATCTATGCTCATTATGTTGGGGGCCTCAGCCAATCTTCATTACCACAAAGAAAATTCTGATGCTTAAATAATGTAAAAGAAAGTTACCCATGTTACAATAATACTGTTTGACCTCATGCTTTATATGAAGAGGGTCATTTAGATTCCTCACACTATTGTGACTAAGCTGTCATAGTAGTTACATAAACTCTGTAGTGTTTCTCCCACTGTTAGAATTTTTTTTTCCAATACCAACAAATACTCAAATTCTGCATGATGAACAGCTCAAAGACACTTTGATATAAGAATAAAATGTTAGTCTGCAGCTTTCTTGGCTCTGTGTGGCTAAGTGGACTGTAGGTTCTATTGAGCCTGCCTCTCAGAGAATGCAAACCTGCATCTACCTGCCTGGGCGCCGCCGTGAGGCCCAGGTTGTTTTCATAGAAGATGACTTCCCAAAAGAGAGTCCTAAATAGAGGATGGAAGGGGAACATAGACATTTTTCTACGTTGTACAAGATCAGAGAACCTGAAAGAAGTCCTGAGTGATGGGCTTGAGGAACTCAATAACTCAAACCTTGGCTCCTCCTGCAAGACCAGATCAGACTGAGAGATGGCATCAAGTAAAGCACTGCTCAGGAAAGCTGGAGTAGAGAACATGACTGAACTGAGTGACAGCATATACTGAACTCTGGGTAAACATTCCCCATACCACTCACAGACAGTAAAGAAACAGCACAGAGAACACAACTCAGGCTGTACTTTCATAGGCAAACTCACTTCAGAAAGATGGGGTGCACACACGGGCAGAAGATGTCTTCTTGTCCACTGACACTGGTAGGTCACTCCAGCTCCCAGAGGGGGTCCAGCAATGGGAGGGAGGGAAGGGTGACAAGTTCTTCAGTACAGCTTTATTCACACTGAAACAGCTAACACTGGTGTGTTTTAGGCAGGACAATAGTATAATTTTTATTTTAGAAACAACACTCTAGTTGAAATATCAGTAGAGAACAGATTAGTGTGTGACTTGGTAACTATTCACTATTTCACTAAGAAAGCAGTAATCAGAATTGATTGACTCCATAGCATTGACCCATTTGAACTCTAATAATGTCACATAGTCTCCTACTAGGGTAGTCTATCACAGTTATTTTCCAAGTTAATCAGAAATCAAGTTGCTAAGAGACAAGCAACATTTGCTTATCCAAATATAAGGAGATAGATAGGTGGTCTTCAAAAACCTCAAGAGATCTGCAGAATGTGGCATTCGAAGATGTTTTCTTAAGATTTTTTTGATATTGAGACATGTCAGCTCCTGACAGCACCCCCTATTCTACTCCAAGTGGATGATGAGCATTGAAGAATCTCCATTGGAGATGGTTGAATTAGTAGCAAGCCTGTTACTTGGCAAGAAAAATACCTTGCTTCAACAGTAGACAGACTGCTGCCCAAAAAGGACAAAACTTGGAAGCAGGTAAGTCGACAGCCTAGCTCTGCCAAGACAGGGTAGGCAAGTCCTTCATAATTCCTGCTTTACTATTAATATCTGTCAGAGAAATGGGGCCAAACAGCTGAAGATTGATGCTGTAATGTATGGAGAGAAATTGGGAACCGTCCAGGCAGCCAGTTATATGTCATTTCTTAGTTTTGGAAGCTGCTGGCCCTTTCTGTACTTCCTGTATAATCAGATGTTTATCCTTCTCATGTCTCTGATGTGGTTGAAGACTTGATAGCTATAGTCTCATAGTTAAAGTTTGAGTTGTTTAGGGATTAAGAGGGTGATCTAGATCTAAGAAGATGTTTTTAAAATTGTGCTGCAAATTAGGATGGAAGCTGAGTTGCATATTGATCTTTAAATTCATGGAGATGGTTGCATAGTACAATGTTAAAGTCAGTTGCCAAATACATATGGACTGGGTATTGGGAATGTATGCTAAGTCTTATAATTCTCATAATTGTGACCTAATTATTTTTGTTGTTCTGTATTGTATTTGTTGTTATAAGAAAAAGAGCCATTTGTTGGACTGAAAGGGAGAAAAGATATACCTTAAACTTAAAAAGAAAAGGAAGCAGAAGTGGGGGTGAGAGAGAAGAGAGTGAGAGGGTGGGATCGGAGGGGGGAGTAGGGAGGGGATTGTGATTGAGATGTAACTTGAAGAAATAAATAAAAAATTTGATAAAGAAAAAAAAGAATGTTATATAGTCACTATGTTTGTCAAGTGGATTAATGAACAATTAAAGACATGAAATCAAAAGTTGACTTCTAGAAGCAGGGTACAGAACTCTGTGATTCAGAGATACGCACCAGAAGCATAATCCTAAAATGGGAACTATAAAAGGGGGATAACATAACAGAGGACAGGGTTCAAATTATAAAACTTGGGACCAGAGACTGAATAGAGTAAGTGAAGCTGAGGTTGTAGGAGATGAAGGCTTTTTTCAAGACTAGTTGTGGAGAAAAGGGGCATGAAAGGGTCTCAGAGGACTCTAGGTTTGAGGATTAGGGAACTAGCTAAAAGGAGACAGCATCCCTGGGATGGAAGTGTTGGGGGAAGAGGGTGTGG
Organism: Lophiomys imhausi; assembly: GCA_907164525.1. NCBI lineage: Eukaryota > Metazoa > Chordata > Mammalia > Rodentia > Muridae > Lophiomys > Lophiomys imhausi. The sequence continues at coordinate 10,435,463 of CAJQZJ010005020.1, forward strand.
AGGAAGGTGCCTGTGAAAAGGCTTAGCTGTATATTCAACTTGAAGCTTTAAAGATTCCCTCTAAGTGTCCATCTTATTATGTCTCAGGTGAGCATAGAATTTATCTTTCAATCTTCCCTTTTGAGCATGGAGGCTGAATAGGCTGAATAATTACACTGGGACAACAGATGCATTCTTGCTGCGCTCATCTCTAAACACTCTGGCTTGCATATTCTATCCTACACTCAGCTCCTAGGATATCTCCTGGTGAGCAACCCCTACCTGGCAGGATGGCTGTGTGTCTTCACATACACCCTTTGGAAAGCTTCGTCTTGAAACCAACTCCTAGATACATACATTACTGAATCATTCAGCCTAGGGTCTCTAGAGATATCAAACCTATTCTCAATCCTTTACCATTAGATAAACATTAAGGGAAAGAAAGGGAATTAAACCTTTCTGCTGCTCCCCTGGGGCACTTACCAAAATAGGCTACCTCGTCAAAACAGCAGTTAAGCAAAATGCGTGAGCAACAATGAAGAGGGAAACTGGGCAGAAAAGCAAGGACTCAGGCTGAGGAAGCAGCAAGAAGAACCAAGAAATATAGACCCATTTCTTGCCTTGGAACTATAGAGGGCAGAGCTGAACCTGCTTAAAAGCCCATGTTCCTCCCTTTTGCCCCAAGCAGAGCCAGACTCTTCTGCTCTATCCAGATAAAGTGAGGAAGACTTGGGGAACATATGATAGTTGTGCTGGGTGATGCTTCAGAGTTTCCAAACTAGTTTAGTTTCCTGTTTGGTATTTCATTTTGGTCTTTAGCAGAAGCCTTGACAAGGAAGTGGAAAGATTTAATCTCCCTATTTAATGTACTACAAACTGAAAATCAAGAGCTGTGAAGTTATTTGTCTGCCTTCACACGGGCCTGCCTCATTAACACATGGAGTAGTGCTTCAGTGAAAAAGCAGGTAGGTTTGCTCCATGTTCTTATAGGGTTTGATGGATGGCAGCACAGGGGACATATCTACTGTAATAAACAGTAGTCCATTGTCTGCTAATGCTATAGACTACAGTAAGGCAGTGAGCTCCCTGTCCCTGAATGAGTTTAAGAAAAAGTTACATAGGAATTATATTTGAGAAAGAATTCTTCACTAAATAGAGGATTGAACTCAATAATCTCTAAAGTTTTCTATTTTTCTAGTTATTATTGAGTATAGACAAAATGCTAAATGCCATACATATGAATGTATGACCCACATACCACATATATATTCACATACATGAATATATGGCATATATGTATACTGTACTAATATTGTTAACTACTATTGTTCGTTAATATAATTATATGTTAATGATATACTAATATCTATAAGATAATTATGAAAAGAGAAACAATGATTAACTCTATAGAAGAGAAAAGCAGTTCTCAGTTATGGTAATATACTTAAAATAACTTGAAAATAATTCAGATCTTTAAACCAAATGACATACAATCTTTGTGTGAAATATTTAAGAGAAATTTTACTCCTTTTTTCTGAATTGTAAAATGAGTGTTTTCTAACATTGTGTGTATGTGTGTTTACATGGTTCTCTAAACTACAATCAAACATGATTGTTACCTTTGTACTTTTTGTTATTTTCTTTTATTTTCAGTGAATTTTGGCAAGAGAGTTGAGAGAGCATTAAAAAAAATACCTAAAGACTTGCATTTCTAGAAAACATTCATGAAAATGGTTCTCAGCAGAAAGCCTTGAAAGTTGGTCTTGCATGTCATTCCCTGCACAGTTAAGAAATCCTTACAATGCCACAAGGATCAGTTGGTGCCATGATTGGTCTAGACTCTTTGAAATAATCTTGCACAAACTTAGAAGATGCTTCATTTTTTAACCACTGTTTAGGATAATTTCTGTACATAGTTTCCCTGGCAACCATGTAATTACAAGAAACAGTGCCTATCTCCTGAGTCTCATCTGCTGCAAGTACACAACAAGAAAACCTTTTTTTTTTGTCCCCATAACATTAAAAGAACATCAGTGATCCTTTAGCATCTAAAGAGATGTTCAGAAATATCAACTCCATTGTCACTAATTCACTGAGTAATAAGACCTTTTCTCTTCTGGTTATTTCCTTTTCATCAATTTCATGACTCATTTATATGGGAAATCAAAATTAAACTGAAACAATACACTTTTTAAAAGGTAAGGAAAGCTCCACCATGCAGCTTCCCTCTCCACTTCAGTCCTGCGGTCTGTGAAATTCCCACAGTTTAACTGAACTTGTGAAGGCTCTTCTTCCCAGGACAGTAAATTCTGTTGTCTTCAGACTTCTTGTTCAGGTCTCAGGGCAACCAAGAAGTTGGGCAGAAAGGAGGCAGGAAGCCTGTTGTAGTGTGAGTAGGGTTCCTGTGCATGGTGTTCACTGGAGGAAAGGACTCCTTGAATGGACACAGGAGGAGTCCCTGAAGTGGAGTTACTCTGTGGAGTCAGGTTTTTTGGACTCACTCCCATACTCTTTCCTAAGCAACACAGCTGACTTTACACACAGGGAGAAGAACACAGGAATGGGAATCAGGAAGAGTGTAAGGTACACACCTTCACTCTGCCAGATAGCCAGCAAATGGACAGCAGACGGCTTGTCAAATAGTCTAAACAAGTGCAGCAAATAAAAAAGTAGTGTAAGGCCTCTGCAGACAGCAGATAGGGTGAGTGACATTTGTATTGAGATCTGAGTGAAGTCGGTGAGAGGATGAATGGACGAAGAACATGTCTGTGCTTCAGGTAATCTGATATGCACAATCGCCTCACAAGGAAGGATGCTTATTTTTAATTTTATGAATGAAGAATCTGGTTCTCAGACCTACTTTGTTATTGCCTAGTGATTGTAGAAATAGTTAACCATGACACTTAACTGTCTCTGTGTTGGAGTTGTTGCTTAACTTTCTTTAGAAGATTCATGTCCAAGATTATTTCTAGCTCATCATTATTGACCTCTGTATCTCAATAGCATCTTCCAGCTCCCCACATAACTCTTTAGAAAGGAGTGGCATATGTTTCCTAAGCTTTAATTTGCTCATCATAAAAATAAATTGCAATTAATACTGTCATCTTATAGGGTCACAATAAATATTACTCTATGCAAATAAAATAATTAGTAAATTCTAGCTTTAAAGTGGACTCTCTGAAATAATAGCTGCTGTTATTATTGGAATCCAAGGTGTGCTATAAAGTTTCCATGTACCCCTGGACAAATTGCTTAGCTCTGGCTCAGTGTCTGGGCTATAGTAGACATGTAGGAAGTGATTATAGAATAAATGATTGCATGAGAAACAATTGTCTTAAATCCCATGGCCTTAAGTTTCCATTTTGTAAAGTGGGGGCATTTGATTCAAAATGGTAATGACCAAATACTTACTGTGTGCCATTATGTGAGTCTTTTTACATGGGTGAAGCATTTTAACCAGTGTAAGAGCAGTGTGCCATTTGCTCATCCAGCTTCGAATCCTACAGGTGAAGAACTAGACCATGAGTGCAAAGCACGTCCTGGTCCTGTTGTTTTTCACCCTTACATAACTGCCAGCATGAACACTTGTGCTCAGATCCAGATTTAATGTGACAATGGTGTTGGCTCTCTGGGTGACTGTCAGGAAATTCTGAGTAGCACGTGGTATTGTAGGTGAACGATTAGAGGTCTCTATGGCGCAATAGCAACAGATCTGCCATGCACAATGGGAAAAACACATGTTTTATCTGTGCTGGTGGAAGAGAGGATGGAGAGAAGCACCCCCTGGAATGTCACTAGAAAGTAAAGAAATAGGAACTTTCTCCAGATGGCAGAGTGTGCCAAGCAAAAGCCTGGCTTGTGAATTAAAGAGAGCCTGAACTAAGCCCTTTATCCCTTACATGTGTCTGGTCTTTTCAAGTTTATAAAGCTTCTTCCTGTGTGATCATATTTCGGCCCTGGTGCAGCAAGCAAGATAAAAGGGGGCTAGTGAAGTTGATCCGGCTGAAGGGGGACTCAAGAGAGACCAGCCAGGCATCCAGGTCTAGTGTTATGAGGGCTTTGTAATTCCAGATCTTCAGTGGTAACTCAATAGATTTAAGTTGAACTGGCAAAAGCCCTGGTGACTGAGTTATGCACATATCTGACAGTGCTTCCCCATGAGACCTCAGGGGGATCAAGACCATATTTGCTGATTTCCTTTCCTTGAGGTGATAACAAGGTCAGAGAAAAGCTTTAGATGGCAGAGTAGGAAGTGATGCTGGTTACTGAGTTTAACTGGTGGCAACAGGGAAATGAGCCTTGAGATTAGAAGTGAATCATGAGGTAAGAAGCTTGGAGGGTCTGCAAAACATTGGGATTCAGAAGTAGGTCAATGCAAGTGGTTCCAGGACACCTACAAAGGAGTAGCATGTTAGAATGTCACCTCTCAACACTGACAGCTCTGTACAATTTGCCAGATATTGAGAATACAGTGAAGAAGAAATATACCTGCCTTCATGGAGGTTACAGGTAAGAAAAGCATTAAACAAGTATATAAATATAAAACATAGAAGTTGTTACATAGAATATATTAGAAAACTAGGTATGATTTTCAAATTCAAGGGTGACACCTGTAAGGATGTGACTTTTAATCTGAGTTCTGAAGGGCAAGTTAATTGAAAAAGGGGACTAGGTACCAGACATGGTGGCTCACACTATTAACACCCACACACTGGAAGCAGATGTAGACAGATCTCTGTGGTCAAACCAGCTTGAACTATATAGTGAGTTCCAGTCTAGCCAGGGCTATGTAGTGCCATCTGGTCTCAAAAGAAAAGGAGTTAGCAGGGCATATGAAGATAGAAAACAATTATGGTAGGAGTCAAGGACAATGGGGAAAAGACTAGACAATAGAAAGTTCTGTGGGATACATTTAACCAAAAAGACATCATTTTGGCTAAAGCCAGCATAAGAAGATGAGGCTTGAGAAGAAGGTGGGCCCAAATGATGCTGGGTCTTCTAGGCTATGGTACACATTTGAGTCTTTTACCTCACAGCATTGAGAAGCCATTGTGTGAGAAGTGAGAACCAGATTTGTATTGTCAAAGGATATCTCTTGTGTATCCAGAATGGACTTGAAGTATGCTCAGCTATGCAATCTTAAGATGCACCAACTAAAATAGCAAGGGAAGGATCTAGGGACGAAGAAGGTTGCTGATGAGAGTAAGACTGGTAGCAAAATCAATCTGAAATCAGAATTCAGAACTGGATTAAAGCCACTGTTGCAGGCTGCAGCCTGGTGTGAAATTCCAAACTAACACGTTACATAGAATAACCCGTTAGAACCTGCCGTAGAAACTCTCACAGCAAAGGAAATGTTTGAATTTACCAGTCTCATAAAACAGAAGAAATGCCAGTTATGTCACAAATTCTCAGAGCCACCATTTGAGGCAGAGGCAGATTGTGTGTGTGTGTGTGTGTGTGTGTGTATGTATGCATATATGTATATATGTAATGTATGATACACACACACACACACACACATATCCATAGTACAGGTAAGAAAACTAAGGCTTATAAATGTAGTAGCTGAAGCCATATTTGTATGACATGAATTAGACCCTATGTTCAATGCTTCTGCACTTTACCATCCCTTTATAAAATGGCATCAAATTCAAGGAAAAAAGTAAGCCAAGGGGAGAAGAGACCCATGAAGACAGATGATTCTGAAATTTAACTGAATTGCTATGGAATTCCAAGCAGAACTTCATTACATTTTTATGCCAAGGGTCTAAATTGGTCTCTAAGTCCATCTGACCCAGTTATCTCCTTCCAGGAATGCATATTAAAATTGGGGTGAGAGCCCAGAACCATCATATCCTGTCTCAAGGCACTTGTGCCAGAATTCTAGCTGAAATTTTTAATTGAGTTCAAAACCCTGTAAACAGAGATACACTAATATGAATGTTGATTAAGTTTTCATTCTAGCCGCAAGACTGTAGGTCTTATCTTGAGATCCAATATTAGGACTGACTGACTCTGTTCTGGCATTGGGCTGGCCTCCTCCTTCAACCAGTAGATGGTGAGAAGGGGAAAGAGAGGAGAAGACATTCTTAGTGGGATTCTTAAAGCTCTCAGCTGAGATTAATTTATGGTTTTCAAAGCATTGTTGGGCCTACTATGTACTTTTAAAACTTTTGAATAAATAGAGTGCATACTTCTAGGTTAGCATGATGACTAGCCATCTAAGGCAGCATTCTGACTCTAAACTGCAGAGCCACATAAGATACAGCAGGCACGACAACAGTTATAGAGCACACTAAGCAGTACCTGGAAGGAGATCATGGGTTTCATGGAAAGACCATGGACTTCAGGCAGTATATTAGCTATATTTCTGTTGCTTTGTTAAAACACTCAGACGAAAAGAAAGTTGGGGAGGAAAGGATTTATTTGGATTATATTTCTGAGTCAAAAATTGATCATCGAGAGAAGTCAGGGCAAGAACTTAAGAAGGCACTTGAAACAGAGGAATGCTACTTGCTGGGTCACTCACTCTCTGGCCTGCTCACAGGCTCATACTTATCTAGCAGTCTAATGTATCCCAGGACCATCTGCATAGGGATGGTGTCACCGAAAATGGGCTGGTTTCTCATACATCAATTAATAATCAACACAATCACTTACGTTCATGCCCACAGACCAACCTAATAAAGGTAATTACTCAAGACTCTTTTCTCAAGTGATTCTAAGCTAAGTTTAGTTGACAATGTTAACTAGGACAGGCAGACAGATTTGGGCTTGAGTCTTAATGTTGAACCTTGTAGCTCTGAGGAAATAAAGTTATTCAGCTATGTTAATTTCCCATCCCTGTGCCATTTTCAAGGAGAATGACCCCATAGAATTCTGCACACATTTGCCAAGAGTTCATTAACTTCTTTCAACCCACTCAGGCAGAATACCCTCCTTCTTCTGTGGCCTTTAATATCTTCATTAATTGTGCCTGTCATCTATTTTATTGATAGTTCATCCCCACTGCATAGTGCAAGACCTAGTTGACAAAAAAGGAACACTTGTCTTCAGGCTTCTCTATTACTTGTGGCCTCTTCATGTAAAGCATTAGCCTATCTCTACTTAAGGGTACCTACCTGCACATTATCCTATGATGGGTCAGGAGATGATGAGGAAGACAAAAGCAAGAAAGAAGCTAGAGGGTAAAACAAGGGATCTAGAACTCCCAGAGCTCTCTTAGCCATGACCCCTGCTTTGGGACCCATGTCTCCATCTCTGTTATGTTACTATGACAACTGCCATGCCCAGTGCTACTTATGCTTGTGTTACCATCAAATCTACTGCAGCTATCACCATCCCTTCCAATTCTACTGAGCAATATACCAATTTGTTCTTCTACTGCTCTTTTTATCACTCTACTAGCAAATATTACTTCTTGCCAACATTAGCTGTGTGTCTTCATTAGTAATAAGGCTGGCCAGCCACAAGCTCTATGTATAGGCATAGTTCCATAAGTACACTTCATGTAAAAATTTAATAACCCTCTTATTAATTATATGATTTAGGAACTCTTACCATCTCCTTGTGTGACACACAAAGTTTCATGCTATAGGAGGCATGTAGAGATCAGAGGAGGACTTGCCATAGTAACATCTCTCCTTCCATCATGTGGGTCCTAAAGATGGAACTCAGGTTATCAAGTTTAGCAGAAACCACCATTACCTGCTGAAGCATCTTACATACCCTCATCTGTGTTTCATACATGAAAGAACTACAGTTTTCTTCAGGGATTCAGTACTATGTAGGCTCCCTGTGTGTTGGCTCTATTTTTAACTATTTTACTAGGTCCTTAAACCTCTTTACCTACCTTCTAATTCTCATTCCTTCCAACCCCCCCCCACCTCCAACACTAGGTAGAAAATAAAGAAGTTCAGAGGGGAAAGGGACATAGCTCTCTTTGAGCTACTTCCTGCTGATTAGGGTCATCCAGTTCTTTGGGGCAATACCAATCTCAGTCATCAGGATTTCTCAGCAGTCCAGCAAACTAGCAAGAGCAAACCAAAGCTGAAAGAGGAATCAGCAACAGCACAGGGAAGCACCAGCAGGGAGAGTAGCAGCCACTCCCTTCTTGAGAGTCACTACCCCTCCCCAGCCCTCTATGGGATTCTGGCACTGGCATTATACACCCTCTCCACAGTCCTCAGAAAGAAAGTATCTGCAGGTGTATAAACCACCACACCCCTGCTAGAGCACTAGACAATCATAGTTAACAGCTGTGGACAAGCTGAAGCAACCCCATTCCCACACCTACGATTAAAACAAAAACAAATTCACATAACATTACTGGGGTTTTTTGTTTTTGTTTTTTTAAGAAACAAAAACTCTCGTCACCCTCATGCTTTAGTGGGAGACACTATACCATGCACATGACAACAGCACCAATTGGACTTAGAAGAAGTACATAAAGTTATGAATGAACTCTGGTGAGGGAGGAACTGGAAGGAGTTAAAGAATAGGAACTAGGGAGTTGGTTTAATTTTAACAATTTTGTACATTCATGAAAGTTTCAAATAGAAAAAAGAAAGAAACTTGCTAAAGATCATATAGTGAGAAATTATATAATCAGAATGTAAGCTTAGACAGCTGACTCCACGGTCTGTAACCTCTGTGCTACATGCAGCCTCTGATAGCAAACCACCTCACTATCTTCCCCTCAGTCTGAGACTCTCTTTCCAACTTCTTCTACCTTCCTCCACAGCTGCAATCTGACTCTTTGTCAGTAAATAAATCTTAACAGACTACTTTTGCTAAAACACTTAGTGCAATTATGGTCATAAGTTACTTCTGAAGGGGCTGATAGGTTAATATAAGTTAGATTTAGTGAATA